>JAXIVD010007042.1:0-5000 GCA_036785275.1 Cancer borealis | reverse complement strand
AAGACCATCGTGCCTGCCGCGACTGTGCGAAAAATCCATATTGCACAAGAGACGGGAGCGTCTAACTGGCTAACGTCACTGCCAATCAGAGCAAGAGGCTTCAACCTCAACAAACAAGAATTTGTCGACGCCGTTGCTCTGAGGTATGGCTGGCCAGTTGAAGGACTCCCCAACATCTGTGCATGTGGTTCCCCCAACAACATCGACCACACCATGACCTGCAAGAAGGGGGGATTCGTGTGCATCAGGCACGACGAGGTGAGGGACCTGACAGCCAACATGCTCAGGGAGGTGTGCCATGACGTCGCCACCGAGCCGACTCTTCTGCCACTTGGAGGAGAAAACCTGCGGTTGAGGTCGGCAAACATCTCCGATGAAGCTCGAGTTGACGTCAGTGCTCGGGGGTTTTGGACGAGGGGGCAGAGAGCCTTCTTCGACGTCCGGATCTTCGACCCGATGGCAGCATGTCACCGCGAGCTCTCTCTGGAGGCTGCCCACCGTAGGAATGAGCAGGAGAAGACGAGAACCTATGGCGAAAGGATTCAACACGTCGACCACGGCACCTTCACGCCTCTGGTCTTCACCACGTCCGGCGGGATGGGCTCCAAGGCTAAGTGCTTCTACTCAAGACTAGCCGATTTGATGGCAGAAAAGAAGCACCAGCCAAGGAGCCATGTTGTCGCCTGGATGAGGTGCCGCCTCTCATTCTCCCTTCTCAGGTCTTCCCTCCTGTGTCTCCGGGGTACCAGGCACGCCACTCCCTCCACCACGGACATAAGTGACCTTGATTGCGAAGCCACAGTGGTAGAGAGTAGAATAGGGGTGGGTAGGTTAGGGGATTAAATAAGGATGTAAATATAGGGGTAGATGGATATGGTTACGGGTTAGAATATTATGGTTGGATGCCACAGCCATTAGCGACCAGAGTTGGGGCTAATGACCTCCAATTTGTGGAGCCCATGCAAATAAAAAGGGTGGAGGTATCTTTAAATGTAGTAGTAGTAGTAGTAGTAGTAGTAGTAGTAGTAGTAGTAGGAGTAGTAGTAGAAGTCGTAGTAGTAGTAGTAGTAGTAGTAGTAGTAGTAGTAGTAGTAGTAGTAGTAGTAGTAGTAGTAGTAATAGTAGTAGCGGTAGTAGTAGTAGTAGTAGTAGTAGTAGTAGTAGCAGTAGTAGTAATAGTAGTAGTAGTAGTAGTAGTAGTAGTAGTAGTAGTAGTAGTAATAGAAGTAGTAGTAGTAGTAGTAGTAGTAGTAGTTGTAGTAGTAGCAGTAGTAGTAGTAGTAGTAGTAGTAGTAGCAGTAGTAGTAGTAGTAGTAGTAGTAGTGGACCCACCATAGGATACATACCCAATGCAGCTAAGTCCGTCCTTATTGTGAAATCCGAACTTTATGACCACGCTCTGGATATTTTCGGTGGTAGCGGGGTAATAATAACAAAGGACGGGCAGCGGCACTTGGGTGCTGTTATAGGAACAGAGGAGTTCAAGAAGGAGTTTGTAGGAGAAAAAGTGCTCGAGTGGGTGAGGGAGGTAGAAATCCTATCTGATATAGCTAGGACGGAGCCTCACGCAGCTTACTCTGCCTACACGCATGGCCTACAACATCGGTGGAATTACGTCATGCGCACCATCCCAGGCATCAGCCCTCTCCTCAGACCGCTGGAAAACGCTATAAGGAACACCCTCCTTCCAGCGTTACTGAGGTCTCCAGTACTGGGGGATGACGAGAGGGCCCTGCTCCAACTTCCACCAAGACTGGGCGGGATGGGGATCACCTCTCCTGAGAGGTTGGCAACTAGGGAGCACCTCAACTCCATCAACCTAGCCAGGTCCCTCACAGTAAAGATAGTTGCTCAGGACGCACACGGGGAAATAGACCAAAATGCGATCGCTGAGCAAAGGAAGCAAATTTCCCTAGACAGGCAACAAGAGCAGAAGACCAGCCTTGAACGCCTGAAGACCATCGTGCCTGCCGCGACTGTGCGAAAAATCCATATTGCACAAGAGACGGGAGCGTCTAACTGGCTAACGTCACTGCCAATCAGAGCAAGAGGCTTCAACCTCAACAAACAAGAATTTGTCGACGCCGTTGCTCTTAGGTATGGCTGGCCAGTTGAAGGACTCCCCAACATCTGTGCATGTGGTTCCCCCAACAACATCGACCACACCATGACCTGCAAGAAGGGGGGATTCGTGTGCATCAGGCACGACGAGGTGAGGGACCTGACAGCCAACATGCTCAGGGAGGTGTGCCATGACGTCGCCACCGAGCCGACTCTTCTGCCATTTGGAGGAGAAAACCTGCGGTTGAGGTCGGCAAACATCTCCGATGAAGCTCGAGTTGACGTCAGTGCTCGGGAGTTTTGGACGAGGGGGCAGAGAGCCTTCTTCGACGTCCGGATCTTCGACCCGATGGCAGCATGTCACCGCGAGCTCTCTCTGGAGGCTGCCCACCGTAGGAATGAGCAGGAGAAGACGAGAACCTATGGCGAAAGGATTCAACACGTCGACCACGGCACCTTCACGCCTCTGGTCTTCACCACGTCCGGCGGGATGGGCTCCAAGGCTAAGTGCTTCTACTCAAGACTAGCCGATTTGATGGCAGAAAAGAAGCACCAGCCAAGGAGCCATGTTGTCGCCTGGATGAGGTGCCGCCTCTCATTCTCCCTTCTCAGGTCTTCCCTCCTGTGTCTCCGGGGTACCAGGCACGCCACTCCCTCCACCACGGACATAAGTGACCTTGATTGCGAAGCCACAGTGGTAGAGAGTAGAATAGGGGTGGGTAGGTTAGGGGATTAAATAAGGATGTAAATATAGGGGTAGATGGATATGGTTAGGGGTTAGAATATTATGGTTGGATGCCACAGCCATTAGCGACCAGAGTTGGGGCTAATGACCTCCAATTTGTGGAGCCCATGCAAATAAAAAGGGTGGAGGTATCTTTAAATGTAGTAGTAGTAGTAGAAAAAAAAAAGTAGTAGTAGTAGTAGAAGTAGTAGTAGTAGTATTAGTAGTAATAGTAGTAGTAGTAGTAGTAGTAGTAGTAGTAGTAGTAGCAGTAGCAGTAGTAGTAGTAGTAGTAGTAGTAGTAGTACTAGTAGTAGTAGCGGTAGTAGTAGTAGGTAGTAGCAGTAGTAGTAGTAGTAGTAGTAGTAGTAGTAGTAGTAGTAGTCGTAGTAGAAGTCGTAGTAGTAGTAGTAGTAGTAGTAGTGGTAGTAGTAGTAGTAGTAGTAGTAGTAGTAGTAGTAGTAGTAGTAGTAGTAGTAGTACTAGTAGTAGCGGTAGTAGTAGTAGTAGTAGTAGTAGTAGTAGTAGTAGCAGTAGTAGTAGTAGTAGTAGTAGTAGTAGTAGTAGTAGTAGTAATAGTAGTAGTAATAGAAGTAGTAGTAGTAGTAGTAGTAGTAGTTGTAGTAGTAGCAGTAGTAGTAGTAGTAGTAGTAGTAGTAGTAGTAGTAGTAGCAGTAGTAGTAGTAGTAGTAGTAGTAGTAGTAGTAGTAGAAGTAGTAGTCAATCAATCAATCAATCAATAAATCAATCTTTATTTCATAATATACAGCAAGATGTATATTACATATTATAGCCTAAAAATCAGTCTAACTATGTCTAAGTCTAAACACATATATATGATCCTCTACTAGGTTCATGAATTTGCACCCAAAAAATTCTTGCTAAAATAATATCAATAGTATAATCTAAAACATCTATTTGATATGTCATTTTTAAAAACTTTAAAAATGATCTAAAACAATGTCCATTTAAAAATAAATTCTTATTGAGAGTAAATATGACAGAATTCTTTCTAAAAACAGACTTAAAATATCTAGTTTGGATTAAAGCTGTATGGTGTTTTAATAAAAGTAAATTGCACTGATTAGCTACATCATGCTTACTGGCATGAACAGGACATCTTATGATCCTTTTCATGGCCTTTGCATATGCAGTTTCAAATGTTTTAAAAATATGACTAGAAAAGACAGTTTCATTATCCCACAGCTGTAACCCATAATCAGGTACACAACAAGCCTTAAACAAGTACAGCATCGTATCAGTATTAAGACCTTTGAATTTTCTGTACACAGAATTAAACTTACTATAAAATATATTTAGCCTAATTTCAACATCTATTTTATCACAAAAATTATGGGTCACCCAATAGCCTAAATATTTTTGGCAATTTACTATTTCCAACTGTCTTATAAAACTGATAGTATCACTTCCTGCAGATTTAGCCTTTCTGTGGAAAATAATGCATTTTGTCTTCGAAGCATTAATACTCAATCTTATGGCTTGTACTTTGTTCTCAAACATTTCCAATAAGCATTCCAGATTACTGCGATTGTCCGACAAAATTACAATATCATCAGCATATGCAATTATATTCATTCTCAGTGTACCCAATCGGCATCCAACATTCATACTTGAAATGGTTTTAATTACATCATCAACATATAATTTAAAAAGAATCGGAGACAGAATTCCTCCTTGTCGTACACCCGAATTGATATAGTGATAATTACCAGTTTGCTTATTCCATACAATTCTTGCCTTTTGATTCCTCAGATAAGTCATGAGAGTAAATACAATATCAGGAGGAATACCTTTCTCTAATAACATGTTACCTAATATATTATGATTTATCCTGTCAAAAGCCTTAGAGAGATCTATAAAAGCAGCAAATGCCTTTCCATAACCCTTTATATATGGTGTTACAGTTTCTCTAAGTGTAAAATATGCATCATTTGTTGACATCTGCTTGCTAAAACCTAGCTGCCTAAAATCAAAGAATAACTTTTCTTCTAAAATATCTAAAATGTGCATTTCAAAAATCTTCAACAAACAAGAAGACAACATCACTGGTCTATAATTGGCTGGGTCTGTGGAATTACCCTTAGTATCTTTAATGATAGGGTTAATATCACCTTTCAATAATTCCACTGGAATATAACAATGATTGAAACAAGCATTCATAAAAAGACTCAATTGCACTAAAAATTCATATGTT
>JAXIVD010007041.1:0-21617 GCA_036785275.1 Cancer borealis | reverse complement strand
TGAATCTTCGACCGAGAAAATATACTTTTGTAGTTTTTGATTCACAAATTCCTTTCACAATGGCAAATACGGATGCTTAAAATATATTTTAGTATTTCGCATAAACTTCCTCACTCAGCAAAGAGTATAACGTCCATATAGCGGAGAAGATGACCAAATTTTTGCTCAAACATTAATTGCTACATGTAAAGAAGTCTTCCTTTATCACTGATAACAGTGAAAAAATTGCTTATGTTCGCAGTCATTGCGTACCTGAATTTGTGCCATCTCTGCTTTGCAAACAAACCCTCTATTTGTTTCTCAATGTTAAAAATAATTATGAAAAGTTTATGTCAAATTCTCTTCAAGCTTCCAGGGATTCACAAGCTCAGAGTAACCTTGATTGGATATATCAACTTGCAGACATATTTCCCTATAAAGCAAGTAGCCAGTCACCACAGTAAGCGGGTGCATTAGCGTCTGATTATACTATATCGGTTGTTAGTGCCTTGGAAAATTCAAAATGGATGAGACGATGTTTTGCTACTTCTTGCTGCAAATAATGGAATATTTGCTTTTCATAATCATGTTGCCAGCAATTAAGCGTGCATTGTAATTTAATTTTTCTCCTTTTTTTATACATTGAAAGAGCACTGGCCAAGGGAGAACAAAAATGCGTTAAAAAAATCCCACTTGTCGCAAGACCCTGCAAAGAAGACAGTAAGAGCAAAGAAACAAAGGGTTGGAAGTCCAGTTAACATTAGAGGTGTCTTGACACTCTTTTGAAAGAGTTTAGGCAGGTGGAAAAACAGATAAAGGAAGAGTTCCAGAGTTTACCAGTGTAAAAGGATGAAAGAATGAAGATACTAGTTAACAATTGCATTAGAAAGATGGACAGGTTAAGGATGAGAAGGAGTATAAAGTCTTGTGCAGCGAGGCCACGGAAGGGGTAGAAGCATGCAGTTAGCAAGTTCAGAATAGCAGTCAGAATTAACATAGCAGTGGAAAATAGATAAAGATGCTACATTGTGTCGGTGACTTAAATAATCAAGATAGTTAGTTAGAGGAGGAGTATTGATGAGACGAAAAGCTTTAGACTCCACCTGTTTAATACAGCTTATGAAACAGGTGGAGTCTAAGGCTTTCCGTTCCCCCCTCCCCAAGACATGAAAATCATACTCCATACATGGGCAGATAAGGCCCCTGTACAGAACAAGCAGCTGGTAGGGAGAGAAAAATTGATGCATACGCCATAGAACATTTAACTTCTTGGAAGCTGATTTAGCATGAAATTGCCAATTTAGATTTTTAGTAAAGGATAGACCGAATGTGTTTAATGGGGAGGAGAGAGAGAGTTAAGTTCATTGAAGAAGAGAGAATAGTTATCTGGAAGGTTATGTCGAATAGATAGTTGTAGAAATAAAGTTTTTGAGGTATTGAACATAACCATGTTTGCTCTGCCCCAATCAGAAACTAGTGAAAGATCAGAATTTAGGCGTCCTGTAGCATCTCGCCTTGAATCGTTTAATTTTTGTTGGGTTGCCGGTCTATTGTAAGACGTTGAAAAATTCAAGGTGGTGTTATCAGCATAGGATTGGATAGGGCATTGATTCAGATTTAGGAGATCATTGATGAATAATAGAAAGAGAGTGAGTGATAAAACAGAAGTCTGAGGAATACCACTGTTGATAATGTTAGGGGATGAACAGTGACCCTCCACTACAGCAGCAATAGAACGGTTAGAAAGAAATCTGGAGATGAAGATACAGATAGAAAGATATAATCCGTAGGAGAGTAGCTTAGAAATTAAAGATTTATGCCAGACTCTATCGAAGGCTTTCGATATGTCAAGGCCGAAAAGAAAGATTTCACTAAAGTCCCTTAAAGAGAATGACCAAGATTCAGTTAGGAAAGCAAGAAGATCACCAGTAGACTAGCCTTTACGGAAACCATATTGACAATCAGAGAGAAGGAAATGAGCAGATAGATGTATTATCTTCTTTTTAAGGACAGACTCAAAGGCTTTAGAAAGGCAGGAAATCAAAGCTGTTGGACGGTAGTTTGAAGGATTAGAGTTGTCACCCTTTTCAGGAACAGGTTGAATGACAAGTAGAAGTAGAAAGAAACAGAAGAAAAAGTTTGACCAGGCAGAGACCAAGTTTGGAAGCACAGTTTTTGAGAAAAACAGGAAAGACTCCATCCGGATCGTAAGCTTTCCGAGAATCAAGGCCAGAGAGGGTATGGAAAAACGTCTTAATGAAGATTTTTTATTTCAGGGATGAAGTAGTCAGAGGGTGGAAGTGTAGGAGGAATATACCCAGTATCATCCAAAGTAGAATTGGTAGCAAGGGTTTGAGCGAAGAGTTCAGCTTTAGAGAAAGAAGAGACAACTGTGGAGCCATCTGGCTAAAGTAAAGGAGGGAAAAATGAAGAAGTAAAATTGATGGATAGCATTGGCTAGATTCCAGAAATCACGAGAAGAGTTAGATTTAGAAAGATTGTGACATTTTGTATTGATGGAAGAATTTTTATTAAGTTGGAAAGTATATTTGGCATGCTTATTGGCAGTAATATATAGGGCATGAGTTTCAGCAGGTGGATGGCTACGGTACCGTTTTAGAACCGTTTTTCTATCTTTGACAGCACGAGAACAAGTAGAGTTAAACCAGAGCTTTTTAGCTTTTTAGTATTAAAGAAAGTATGAAGAATGCCTAACTCCATGCCAGAGATAATCACCTCTGTTATGCACTTGGCAGAGAGAGAAGGATCTCTGACATGGAAGCAATATGCATCCCAAGGAAAATCAGAATAGTACTGCCTAAGGTGCTCCCACTTAGCAGAGTTGAAATGCCAGAAGCACATCCGCTTAGGCGGGTCCTGAGATTGCGCGGGAGTGATAGAACAGGTAACGGAAATAAAATTTTGATCGGAAGTGCCTAACGGGGAGGAAAATTTAACATAGATTGCTGAAGGGTTGGAAGTTATAGGCAAAGATCAAGAATGTTGGCTGTGTCTCCAAGGCAGTCAGCTGCCTTGGAGGTCATGAAGGATAACAAAGTTGAATGTTTGTTCACCAGGTTAGTCAGTGTAAGAAGATGAAAGCCAAAGCTGGTGGTGAAGATTGAAATCCCCTAAAATGGAGATCTCAGAATAATGAAAGTGAGATAGGATGTACACCACTTTGTAAATCAAATAGTCAAAGAATTTTACATAGTCAGAGGAATAAGGTGAGAGATATACAGCAGAGATTAATTTGATTAGAGAGTGATATTGAAGTCTTAGCCAGATGGTAGAAAATTCTTGAGATTCAGGATTGTGGGCACGAGAGCAAGTAATGTCGTTACGCACATATGCGCAACATCCAGCTTTGGATTAAAAATGAGGATAGAGAAAGTAGGAGGGAACAGAGAAGGGTTTCCTGTCAGTAGTCACAGACAACTGTGTTTTAGTTAGGAAGAGAATATGGGTCTTAGTGGAAGAGAGATGGTGTTCCACAGATTGGAAATTAGATCTGTAGAGTAGAAAATTCGTGTGGAGTGGTGTTCAGAGGTTCAAGCGTAGGGAGAACAAGGGGGTGGAGTCTCTTATTAGAAGAACTTCTAGTTTGGACTGCTTGGATCTTCTCAGGAGTACTTGCAGGTACGAGGTGCTGCGGAAGGGATGACTCCAAAAAGGACTCTGACGTGTTCTTTTTGTCGAGTAAACGTGCTCCAGGCACGTTTCCAACAAGGACGCTGCAAAACTTGATAGGTGCTCGAACAGCATCGATGTAACCATCATAATAAGGGCAGCGAAGGTAACACCTTACCTGAGGGAAGTAGTCGACTCTTCCCAAGTAATCTGAGACGAGGACTTTAGGGCACTGGGATATGTCCACATCTGGTAAGGCCTCCTCGGACACAATAACACAGGAACAACCGGTGTCTCGAATGATGGTAGAAACTCGTGAACCGTTGATCGATCCTGACGAGAAGTACAAAGGGACGGAAGGATCATTAAAGCAGAACCCAACCTTATGGCTTTCCTGTTTCGGAGTATTGGTAGGTTTGAATAATACAGGATTCATAGGACAGTGAGGACAGATATGACCAACTTTCCCACAGTTGTGACATTTGACTGGAGATGGAGATTTCCTTACAAGGGGAAGAGACTTGCGGGCAGGTGAACCGTAATGGTTAATGGTCTTAACTGGCAAAGAAGATTTCTTGTTTTGTAAATTAGTGTTGGTAGGTTGAGGATACGCATTATGAGCCGAGGCCCAGATATCAGCACGATTGATGGTATCCTCTAAGGTCTTTAAGTCATTTACCTTCAGAAAAGTTCTTAAGTCTGAAGGCAAGGAAGCCATAAATTAATCTAATATTACAAATGACCGAAGCTCCTCAAAAGTCTTACCCACCTCACAAGCGTCTAACCAGCTATCAAAATGGTGACCAAGCTGGATGGCAAACTGCTGGTAAGTCTCGGCTACCTTGATGCGGGTAGTGCGGAACGTGCTTCGGTAGTACTTAGCTGTCTTGTTGACGCTCCGAAGTAGAGCTGATTTAAGTGCAGTCACAAATGATATCGTCAGTTAAAGTCGTGTAGATATCTGCCAACCTACCAGAGAGAAGGCTTCCCAACCGGATTGCGTAACTGTCCTTGTCAATTTTCAGCAAACCAGCAATCCGTTCGAACCGGCTGAAATAAGAAGTGAGGTCTTCACCCTCTTTATACACAGCCAAAGAGGATCGGGAAACACAACTCTGGTCTGAAAAAATGGGAACCTGAGTTATTGCTAGTCAACTGTTCCTGCTAGGCGACCTTCAACTTAAGATCTTCAAGGGCAATGGCATGTAATCTCTCCTTCTCCTTTTCTTCTTTTTCTCTCTCCTTTTCTTCTCTTTCAAGTTGACGTTCGTCCCTTTGAAGGGTCTGCTGAGTTGAAATAAAGGTCCGTAGATCATCGCCTTCCAAACCCATCCCCCGGCCCAGGTCAACAAGTTCCTTAATGGTCGACATGGTTGCTCTTAGGTGCCCTTGCTCACTAAATATTTTAACACCCGGGCTTTTGCCCGCGGCGGAGTCACTGAACTCACACGCAAATAAAACAAAAAATTCACCGCAACAGACAAACCCGTGAAAACACATCCCTAACAGACAACAGCAAAGGCGGCAAGATGTCTTGCAAAACGAGAAGCAATGCAATAGCCAGAGGAGTAGCACTCCGCACCTGACAATCATAAAGTTCTTAACCAGAGTCAATACACGCACCTGGTTATAAAGTAGGTCTCAAAAGGAGCAACCAACGACACTTACTTCTGAACCTGAGACAGCAAGTTGGGCAAAACCATGCTCGTAACCCAAACGAGGATTGTAGGCTCACCAACACGCCGGGAAGCAGAGGGATCGAAGTTTGGACTCGTCCTGTCACGGTCGCCACATGTGAAGACTGGCACTACTGGTCTGAAGGTGTCGGGTGACTAGCAGTTTTAGCTCCATTGATGTTCGAAGGAAGTCCACGATTACTCCGCAACACTCAACGATGGCGAGAAAACATAAGAGGGAGTGTATGTGATATTTAATTATCTTGACAATGCTGGACACAACACAAGTGGATAGCAGCAAAATAGTAATTTTGGTGTTAATAGTACACAACAGGCTGGTGGTAATGATGCACAACAGGCTGGTGATGATGGTGCACAACAGGCTGTTGCTGTAATCCTGGCACTCTGAGGTTGGTTCAGGTCCTCAGTTCTGACCAGATTCACGGGGAGACGTAGGCGGTGGAGTAGCGAGTGGAGGGCGGTAGTGGTGCTAACTCACTCAAGCCCCAGATGAGTCTGCCGGCTGCGAGTAGCGGATGGCCCACGACAGCTCCGAATGCTTCGAAGGGACAGAGGACTCGAGATCCCGAGACATAAACGAAACCAGACGTCCCAATCACCGAAGCCTTGAACAATACACACTGTGAATATAAACCCCAATAACATTTAAGACCCCCCCCCCCCCCAACACACACACACACTCACTCACTCACACACTCACTCACTCACTCACTCACTCACTCACTCACTCACTCACTCACTCACTCACTCACTCACTCACTCACTCACTCACTCACTCACTCACTCACTCACACACACACACACACACACACACACACACACACACACACACACACACACACACACACACACACACACACACACACACACACATACACACACACACACACACACACACACACACACACACACACACACACACTCACTCACTCACTCACTCACTCACTCACTCACTCACTCACTCACTCACTCACTGACTCACTGACTCACTCACTCACTCACTCACTCACTCACTCACTCACACACACACACACACACACACACACACACACACACACACACACACACACACACACACACACACACACACACACACACACACACACTCACACACACACTCACACACACTCACACACACTCACACACACACACACACACTCACACACACACACACACACACACACACACACACACACACACAGACAGACAGACAGACACACGGTCCGCTAGCGTAGTGGTTAGCGCACTCGGCTCACAACCGAGGGGGCCAGGGTTCGATCCCCTGGGCGGACGGAGAGAGAGAGAGAGACCAGCAGCAAACTGTGACAGTGAATAACACACACACACACACACACACACACACACACACACACACACACACACACACACGCGCACACACACACACACACACACACACACACACACACACACACACACACACACACACACACACACACACACACACACACACACACACACACAAACAACCAGTTTATATTAGCTTGTCCTCACACCTAACCATAATCATAATTTACATCTTCATCAGAACGCTCTAGAGAATTCAGGGTTGTACTTTTGCATTACCTGTTGCATTTTGATAAGTATTTTTTTAATCCAAATTCCGTCGCAAATTCTAAGTTTGTGAGATATTCAATGTTTTCTGTGAGATCTCTTGGAAAAGTGAGATCTCTTGGAAAAGTAGAGTTTGGTTTCTTTTTAACAAGGTTCTGATATTTGTCAATGTAGGTTAGGGTTTTGGTTAATTTAGGTTATGTTATGTTAGGTTCAGGTAAAGATTCGTAAGACGACCCAGTCTGTTTTTTTGACAAAACAATTTTTCTGATAGATTTTGATGTGTTTTGAATTAATCTGATGTTTGTTATGCCAGGCAATTTTTTTCCTCAAAGTAAAAATTGCCGCAAAAAAGTCAGATTAATTCAAAACCATCAAAATAAATAGGAGAAAAATTTCATTAAGTAAACCTAAGCAAACCTAATTAAAACTAATCTAACCTAAGCAAACCTAAGTAGGACTAACCTAACTAAATCTAACCCTTAACCAAACCAGGTAAAGATTCATAAGATGACCCACTCGATATTTCGTTATCATTATAATGCACTGCAAATTTAACCTCAGATACTTGGTCAGATAGCTTAGGTTAAGTTTGGTATAATTAGGTTCGCTTAGGTTTACTTAAAATATTTTTTCTTATATATTTTGATGATTTTGAATTAATCTCACTTTTTTGTGGCAATGTTTACCTTGGGGAAAAAAATGCATGGCATAACAATCATTAGATTAATTCTAAACACATACAAATCTATCAGGAAAAAATTGCTTTGTCCAAAAAACAAACTGGATCGTCTTCCGAAACTTTACCTAGGTTAATTTAGAAGCTATCATATATTCTCTATGAGCAAGAGTAGGGACTTGGCCGAATTGCAGACATTTTATTCCGTATACAGACTACATAATGATGAAGATGTAAAATTATACCCCATAACCTAACATAACATAACCGCCTTACAGACGTGTTGAGTACGCTAGATGTATAGTATGTACGACTTCAAATTTATATCGATATCGTCGAAGCAATAGTTATGCAGAAATACCAAACTACTTACTAACAATCATTGTATTTTGTCTTCCCCCAAGAAACCCGCATTCCCACAGGTCCCCAGAATTGTTGGGGTTGGTGAGGATGTCTTATAAGATATGCATTTACGACGAAAATCAATGTCAAAATCGTTCGAAATGGATCAATTTCTATACGAAAATTGTTTTATTTACATCCAAGTGCATTGGGAGGAACTAGAAATTTACCAGCCACACAATCATCTACGCTATATCACTACGCTCACAGGAGTTTACGGCTTCTTTTATCTCCTCACATCTTCTTGCCACCTAAATACTGCATTTCCTGCGGCTAGCAAGCTAGCAAGTATTTTCTACGGCGATAACGGTGCCCATAAAAAGGGTGCGCCACCATGTTGGATAAGTCAGATGATCATAAAAAAACAACCATATCTATCTATCTATCTATCTATCTAATATATATATATATATATAATATATATATATATATATATATATATATATATATATATATATATATATATATATATATATATATATATATATATATATATATATATATATATATATATATATATATATATATATATATATATATATATATATATATATATATATATATATATATATATATATATATATATATATATATATATATAATATATATATATATATATATATATATATATATATATATATATATATATATATATATAGATGGATAGATAGATAAATAGATAGATAGATAGATAGATAGATAACCTCACACACCATAGTCAATGCATTCATGTTTATAATTTGATTTGTGTCAAGTTATTTATTTTATTACTATATCTAAGGTGCATGTGCAAGCAATCTTACTTATACTACCAGTGAACCACCTCAAGCAATAAAGCATTTATTTTAATTTTATATTAGGGTGAATCTTGAAGGTGCAACTCGCCGTCGATGCACTTAACCAAAATCGAAATAGGATATGTAGGCAACATGTGAGTATTTGCTATTCGTCAACAAAGTCTGGACACTAACATCAGTGCCATATTCTACTCATTTTCTCTTACCCCCTTTTAGAAAAGTTTATTAAAATAAAATAAAATTGAAATATTGTTGTGCTTACATGCAAGTGCAACTTATCCTGTGTAATTAAATAGTGTGAACAACTACTTACTTGAGAATGGTCTAATAATGGACAAGTATGCTGGTAACACAGTAGGTTGCAGAGAAGTTATCACCAACGGGTCCGATGCATACGATCTTAAAAATAAAAATCGATCACTTTAGCTTGTAATGTAAATCTAATGTAATGAATGGGGTTTTCATTGTCGGGTTTTCTGCATAATTTGTTGACTATAAACCAGTCAACATATTCCAATTCTTAACCCATGTAAGTCTTATCAATGTTGGTTTACCATTCCATAAGAATATGCCGTCTGTATAGAATGTTTCCTATGTATAAAAATATGCTGTTTGTAAAAGAGTGTGATATTTATATGAGAATATACCGTCTGCATGTGCTGGTGTGTGTGTGTGTGTGTGTGTGTGTGTGTGTGTGTGTGTGTGTGTGTGTGTGTGTGTGTGTGTGTGTGTGTGGTGTGGTGTGTGTGTGTGTGTGTGGAGGGGGGGGGTGCGTGCGTGCGTGCGTGCGTGCGTGCATGCGTGCGTGCGTGCGTGCGTGCGTCTGTCTGTCTGTCTGTCTGTCTGTCTGTCTGTCTGTCTGTCTGTCTGTCTGTCTGTCTGTCTGTCTGTCTGTCTGTGTGTGTACGTGTGTACGTGTGTGTGTGTGTGTGTTTGTGTCTGTATGTGTGTGTGTGTGTGTGTGTGTGTGTGTGTGTGTGTGTGTGTGTGTGTGTGTGTGTGTGTGTGTGTGTGTGTGTGTGTGTGTGTGTGTGTGTGTGTGTGTGTGTGTGTATGTGTGTGTGTGTGTGTGTGTGTGTGTGTGTGTGTGTGTGTGTGTGTGTGTGTGTGTGTGTGTGTGCGTTTATATTTTTGCCAGTGTGTGTGTGTGTTATTTTGAAATTAATAGGGTACTGGCTGTAAGGGCGAAACACCACTCATTATCCTGGATTAGCTACGTGGCCGAGACAACTCCGAGGAAACTTCGAACCACTTTTCTCAACCCTCGACGTCCACGTTAGCCTCGCGAAACTTCAAGGAGCCTCTGTGTGTCGAGTCGGGGAGGTTCATTGACTCCCGACCGAGGTTATTTATACGGGGGAGTGTCATCGGTTTAGCAGGTTCCAAAGTGTATCGGTGTAGTTTTCACTCAACGTAAAATTCCTGCTTTGCATATTTCTCTTCAAGGTTAACTGATACCATTTCAAAATTCAGTTAAGTTCTATGATCTGCATTTTGACAGTAGACTCAATTGGAAAACACACGTAAATTATTTATTAGTTCGTTGCCATAAAAAAAGTCAATGTCCTAAAATACCTATCAGGTACTTCTTGGGGAGCAGCCAGAAAATGTTTATTGATGGTCTACAAGTCCTTAATTCGTTCTCACTTAAACTATGGCTCACCGATGTATAGGTCTGCGTCAGATGCAACACTGAGGAGGCTGGATGTTTTTTCGGAATGTATGTCTGCGAATATGTCTTGGGGTCCTACGATGTACACACGTGGGGCATTTGGAGGCAAATGGACCACCACTGAGTGTGGGACGTGACGGTCTACTACTGGCATACGGGTTGTCAACGGCCCGGAAGACTCCACTCGGTCTCATGGCAACTACTATAATTAAACAGCACCACCATCTCTACACTGATCGACACCGTCCACTAGCTGTCCGCCTTCACACTATATGCCAGAAGTTTGAAGTGGACCATGACGGTGTTGACCAGCTTGTGCAGCCAACAAAAGCCCCTTGGGAGCCCAATGCCACCATCAATACAAAATAGCTACCCAAACACACGCCTGCCATGACCGAAGTGGAGATACGTTATCACTTCCGGGATATCGTCGCTAGCCTGCCTCCCTCCCTCCACTTTTACACTGACGGCTCCAAGTCGAGTGAATGTGTGGGTGCTAGTGTTTGGTCGCATGAATGTGCCCTCAGGTTCCGACTACCTTCCCATACATCAGTGTTTTCCTCAGAGCTTTTTGCTATTAATAAAGGCATAGATTATGCACTAAATTCAAATTATAACGTAATTGTCATTTTCACGGACTCTATTTCAGCCCTTCAGGCGATAGCGTCCGGACGCACGGATGCCAATGAAATTCAAGGCAACATCATTAATAAGCTAAATTCACGCCATAAGTCTTTCTCTTTGTTTTGGGTGCCAGGTCATTCGGGTATTTATGGGAATGAGTAGGGTGACATGCTGGCTAGGTCCGCTGCAGAGCTCGAGGGAGCGTGGAACCTTCGTCGCAATCTGCAGTCATGTCTCTCGGCTGCAAAATCATCAGTTTACATCCTGTGGCAAAGTCACTGGGACAACCTCCATCTTTCCACTGTAAAATCCATCCTGGGTGAGTGGGCTTCCTACAACCACCCCACAAGGCGTCAGGAGGTGGTCCTCGCATGCCTCAGGAAAGGCTGCACCCTAGCTACCCACATGGTCCCCTACATCGCCCACGCCTTCCCACCCCAATGCATAACCTGCCATACTACCCTCTCCATCGACCACATTCTGCTTCACTGAGTGCGTTATCGGGAGGCGCGACGGTCCCTCGCAGCCTTCTGTGAGGCCCGCCGCCTTCCGATGACGCAGGCCACTCTATTGGGTGACCAGCATCCGGATGTGGTCGATAGCCCAATGATTTTCCTGGCCGAGACCAACTTAATCAAAGAGTTATGACTTACTTGTGTATTCCAATGTTTATTGTTATTTTACCACTTTGTATATACTGCACTTTTTCTTGTTATAAAATTATTATGATATTAATGATTATAAGTATTATATGTGTCGTGAATGTCAATTATTCCCCATGTTTATTGTAAATACGTATTCGTACGTATTTACCATGTATGTACCATTTTTGTCCCCCATCTCCCCCCATTATTAATCATTTAAGTTGTTGCCTTAGGATTCAGACTCCAAAGTATGAATGTGTAGGCATGATGCGTGACTGAAATTGTATGAAAGTATATTTTTATTTCTATGAAAAAAAAAAAAAAAATAAATAAATAAATAAATAAAATTAAATAAACAAATAAATAAATAAATAAACAAATAAAAATTAAATATATTATAATTAATGAAATAAGCAAAACAAATGTCAATTTAAAATAAGAACTTAAATGGCCTAATAGCCATGGCTGATGGATGGTGGCCTAAAAAAAAAAAAATAGGTTCAACAGTGAGAGCTCAACCTCCCTATTCTCACTCCACTCTGCTTGCTGTTGGACTTCTGGGATTGGCTACCGTTGCTGTCGTCACTTCCGTCCTTATCTCCATCGTCAGTGAGTTTGATAACGTGTGTTTGGATGTCACTGACGCTTGGTGAAGGATTCAGTGTTCGCATGCTGTTAGCGTTCCGTGTGTTTTTATTGCTTGTTCTGAGTGTTTTGGTGTCTTCCATATCTACGTGTGAGTGTAAAGTGTAGAGTAAACTTCTTCACCACCGTCTGTGTTTCACTTCCTCGTAATACGACCTCCTCTGTGTTTCAACCTTCTTGGATCCCGGGAAGCGGGCAGTGGCGTGATTCGCACCCGTCTTTCCCTTACACTGGCTAAGGGAAAACAAAAGTAAGTAAAACGAAATCTCGCTTGTCGCCAGACCATGTAAAGAGGACACTAAGAGAAATATAGACATAGGAGGGAAGTCCAATTTAGTGTGAGAGTTGTCTTGACACTCCTCTTTTGAAAGAGTTTTAAGTCATAGGCAGGTGGAAAAACAGACAAAGAAAGAGAGTTCCAGAGTTTACCAGTGTAAGGGATAAAAAAGTGAAAAAATAAAAGAGTGGTTAAATTATATTAAAGGATAGATAAATCGCATAGGGATGAGAAGAAATAGAAAGTTCTGTGCAACGAGGCCGCGGGGGGAGAGGAGGCATGCAGTTAGCAAGTTCAGAAGTATGAAAGTAGCAGTAGAAGATAGATAAAGATGCAACATTGCGGCGGTGACTTAAAGAATCAAGACAGTCAGTTTGAGGAGAAGAGTTGATTAGGCGAAAAGCTTTAGACTCCACCATGTTCAATAATGCTGTATGAGTTGAGCCCCCGCCAGACATGAGTCATACTCCATACATGGGTGGATCAGACCCCTGCACAAAGCAAGCAGCTAATAGGGAGACAAAAACGGACGCAGACGCCATAGACACCTAAATTCCTAATTTCTTGGAAGCCGATATAGCATGAGTAGAGAAATGAAATTGCCAGTTTAAATTTTCAGCAAAGGACAGACCGAATGTGTTTATTGTGGAGGAGAGAGGAAGTTGATTGTCATTGAATAAGAGCTGATAGTTATCTGGAAGGTTATGTCGAGTAGATAGTTGTAGAAATTGAGTTCTTAAGGCATTGAACGTAACCTAGTGAAAGATCAGAGGGTAAGCCTCCTATAGCATCTCGCCTTGAGTAATTTAATTCTTGTTGGTTTGGGCGTCTGTTGTACGACGTTGAAAAATGCAAGGTGGTGTCATCAGCATAGGAGTGGATAGGGCATTGAGTCAGATTTAAGAGATCATTGATGAATAATAGAAAGAGAGTGGGTGATAGGACAGAACCCTGAGGAACACCACTGTTGATAGTTTTAGGAGAAGAAGAATGATCGTCCACCTAACTGAATCTTGGTCATCCTCTTTTAGGGACTTCGGTGAAACCTTTGCTGTCGGCCTTGACATATCGAAAGCCTTCTATAGAGTCTGGCATAAATATTTAATTTCTAAACTACCCTCCTACGTATTCTAGCCTTCTCTCTGTACCTTCATTTCCCGTTTCCTTTCTGACAGGTCTATTGCTGCTGTAGTGGATGGTCAATGTTTTTTTCCTAAAACTATCAACAGTGGTGTTTCTCAGGGTTCTGTCCTATCGCCCACTCTCTTTCTATTATTCATCAATGATCTCCTAAATCTGACTCAATGCCTTATCCACTTCTATGCTGATGACACCACTTTGCATTTTTCAACGTTGTACAACCGACGCCCAACCCGACAAGAGTTAAATGACTCAAGGCGAGATGCTATAGGACGCTTAACTTCTGATCTTTTACTAGTTTCTGATTGGGGCGGAGCAAACCTTGTTTTGTTCAATGCCTCAAAAACTCAATTTCTACAACTATCTACTCGACATAACCTTCCAGATCCTATCTTACTTTCCTTATGCTAAGATCTCCATTTTAGGGGATTTCAATGTTCACCACCAGCTTTGGCTTTCATATTCTTTCACTGATCAACCTGGTGAACAAATCTTCAACTTTGTTATCTTTCATGACCTAGAGCAACTAGTGTGGTTCCGTACCCGTATCCCTGACCGTCTCGGAGACACGCCCAACATTCTTGATCTTTTCCTTACTCTGTTAAACTTTCCTCTCCGTTGGGCTCCTCCGATCATAATCTTATTTATGTTACCTGTCCTATCACTCCAGTGCAGCCTCAGGACCCGCTTAAGCAGAGGTGCTTCTAGCATTTCAACTCTGCTAAGTGGGAGGACCTGAGGCAGTACTATTCTGATTTTCCTTGGGATGATTACTGCTTCAATGTCAGAGATCCTTCTCTTTGTGCCGAGCGCATAACAGAGGTGATTGTCTCTGGCATGGAGCTATACATTCCTCATACTTTCTCTAATACTAAAGCTAAAAAGCCCTGGCTTAACTCTGCTTGTTCTCGTGCTGTCAATGATAGAGAGGCGGCTCACAAACGGTACCGTAGCCATCCATCTGCTGAAACTCATGCCCTATATTTTTTGCCCGTAATCATGCCAAATCTATTCGCCAAATTACTGAAAACTTTTTCATTAATAGAAAATTTCAAAGTCTTTCCAACTCTAACTCTTCTCGTGATTTCTGGCATCTAGCCAATAATATCTCTAACAATTTTACTTCTTCATCTTTCCCTCCTTTACATCAATCTGATGGCCCCACAGCTGTCTCTTCTTTCTCTAAAGCTGAACTCTTCGCTCAAACCTTTGCTACCAACTTTACTTTGGATGATACTGGGCATATTCCTCCTACTCCTCCACTCTCTGACTACTTCATCCCTAAAATTAAATTTTTTTTATCATGACGTTTTCCAGGCCCTTTCTGGTCTTGATTCTCGGAAGGCTTACGGTCTGGATGGAGTCCCTCCTATTGTTCTCAAAAACTGTGCTTCCGAACTCGCTCACTGCCTGGTCAAACTCTTTCGTCTGTGTCTCTCTACTTCTACCTATCCTTCTTGCAGGAAGTTTGGTCACATTCAATCTTTCCCTAAAAAATGTGACTTCTCCAATCCTTCTAACTACCGCTCTATAGCTTTGATTTCCTGCCTTTCTAAAGCCTTTGAGTCTGTCCTTAACAAGAAGATAATGAGGCATCTATCAGCTCGCAGCCTTCTCACTGATTGCCCGTATGGTTTCCGTAAGGGCTGATCTACTGGTGATCATCTTGCTTTCCTAACTGAATCTTGGTCATCCTCTTTTAGGGACTTCGGTGAAACCTTTGCTGTCGTCCTTGACATATCGAAAGCCTTCGATAGAGTCTGGTATAAATCTTTAATTTCTAAACTACCCTCCTACGGATTATATCCTTCTCTCTGTACCTTCATCTCTAGTTTCCTTTCCGATCGGTCTATTGCTGCTGTAGTGGACGGTCACTGTTCTCCTAAAACTATCAACAGTGGTGTTCCTCAGGGTTCTGTCCTATCACCCACTCTCTTTCTATTATTCATCAATGATCTCTTAAATCTGACTCAATGCCCTATCCACTCCTATGCTGTTGACACCATCTTCCATTTTTCAACGTCGTACAACCGACGCCCAACCCAACAAGTATTAAATGACTCAAAGCAAGATGCTATAGGACGCTTAACTTCTGATCTTTCACTAGTTTCTGATTTGGGCAGAGCAAACCTTGTTTTGTTCAATGCCTCAAAAACTCAATTTCTACAACTATCTACTCGACATAACCTTCCAGATAACTATCCCCTCTTCTTCAACGACACTCAACTTCCCCCCTCCTCCACATTAAACACACTCGGTCTATCCTTTACTAAAAATCTAAGCTGGCAATTTCATATCTATATTCTTGCTAAATCACCTTCCAAGAAGTTAGGTGTCCTATGTCGTCTGCGTCCATTTTTCTCTCTTTCTTAGCTGCTTGCTCTGTACAGAGGTCTTATTCGCCCATATATGGAAAATATATTTGTGCATAGACTGAAGCCCGCTAAAATCCCACAAGATGATATTCGTGGTCCCCTGGGCACTATTGGTCCACACGATTTATCTTCTGCTTCCCATCGCCATCCGCCTGTCACTCCGAATCAACAAACTCCTGGTTACATTTATTTTCCTGTTCCTCCTAATGTTCCTCGTGACCGACAGGTGTCAAGTGATGATGAGATGCCTTCCCCAGAACTCCTGCGGCGGGCTACAGTCACCAGAAGTGGGAGATTGTCTCGACCACCAGAAAGATATGCCCCTTTCATCACTACTTCTGATAATGACCTTGTCTTTTCCATGCGATTCCAGCCACTGGATTTGTCGAAGGGGAAGAGTATTGTAGTGCCCCGAAGCTTTGACGCCAGCTGGTGTCCCGAAGCTTTTTCACGGGTTTGTGAAGCACTGGCACTAGGAAGCATTACCAGTCTGGCCACGTCACCGTGGCCACGCCGATCGAAGGCTATATAACGGGGCTAAGCAGCCGCAGCGACGTTGTTGATTTCAGTCAAGATCCGCGCTCAGATCCCAGCGGGTGTGTGCGGTGCTGCGTCCGAATGCCCCCTCCCCCATTCGGGGGCACGGCGGCCACACGCAAACACTCCCGACAACACCCCTATATATATTTTTAAGAATATCTGCTTATTTTCTGGGGTAGGTGTAGACTGACCAGAGTCCGCCACCACCAAACACTGCTTTTTATTGCGAATTCTCCGACGGGCTCTGTTGATAGCCCATGTGCCCCCTTCGGGGGTACGATAGCAAACCACCACCACCACCGCCGCAGCGAGTGTAGCCAATGGCTACACTCACCGCGACACACACTGCACCCTGTTACAACCTGAGTCGCTGCCCCACCTCTCCACGACCTGGCCTGCTGCCTCGCCGCACCACGTCCTGGGTCACTGCCACACTTCACGACACGTGTGAATACGAGAGCAGACGTTGGGTCGCTGCCTTGCTTCACCACGTCCTGGGACGCTGCCTCGTCTCACCACGCACTGGATCTCTCTCTTCCATGCCGCTAGCGTACCTTCTGGCTGCTATGTTAAGCACGTCCCGTCTCAAGTGTGGTGCTTCATTTATTAACTTGTGTTTCTTGTGTGATTAAAGGGTTAAAAACATACCTGTACGTTTCCAAACCCCGTTTGTGCCACCACACCCTAATTTCCGATAAATTTAGGATACTAATTTCATGTACTGATTTGTTTCGTGCTCTTATTTTGTTTTTTTAACAGGTGGAAACATTCGTTGTTAACAAGTAAGTGGTGTTGGTTGATCGTAAAACTGAGGTGCATATGTTATCCAGATTTTATTTTTTATAACTGTTCTAAATTTATTCATTGTGGTTTTAGTTACCAAAACGGACTGTTACAACTACAACGGCTACCGCAGGTTAGCGCTGCTCAGAATACCAGGCAAGGTGCTCACCCATATGCTACTGATGCGAATTTACAATAACTTGCTGATGCATCAAAAACCTGGGCAATCAGTGTTCACACCTGATAAATCAACAACTAACCGAACCCTACGCTTTACGTATTGGTGGAGTACCTACGTGAGTTTCGACAGATGATGCTCGCAGCCAATGTTGATCTCAAGAATACATTTGATTCAGTGCATTGCAAGGCACTGTGTGATCATCTGTGCCTCCGTGGGATTCCTGCAGGGATAATTGGTCTATTAACTGGACTGCACTCCGGAACTGAAAGTGTTGTGAAGTATGAGAGGGGTATGTCCAGCTTCTTTCCTGTGAGTACAGGGGTGAGGCAGGTACGCATCCTTGCTCCATCACCTTTCAATACATATTTGTAGGCTTGCTAGATTAAACAGTACAGTCTATTCATGCATGTGGCGAGGACATTGATATTTTGGACAACTTATACCTTGGTAGCTTAGTCCATAACAATGATGGGTCACGTCAAAGAACCGTATGGTGGATTTGCTTAGCCTACTGTATTATTCGCTCAACACATTGTCGGTACAAATGCAAACGGACAAAGATTTGAATCTTAAAGTCACTGGAATGAATTTATGCCAAATCAGCGACTGTTCCATGAGACTGAATCAAGGCTTATTTCCAGCATAGTCCAACAGCGTTAACGTAGGCAAAATGGGCATGTGGCACGTTACCCAGAAGCTGATCCTGCTTGTCGATTTATCTCTGAAAGGGATAACTCGGGGTGGAGAGACCAACGGGATGCATACAAAGTTTGTGTCTGAGGCAAGTCGATGCTTACAATTGGGAGTTACTTGGTATTGGAAGGGAACTTGCATCGAGAATTGAACGGGGTCATTGCCGTTGCTGGTGTCGGAGGGGGATGAGGCAATGCGCCCTCCGTGCATGCGCCCAATGATTGATTGATTACTTTACATATAACCATCCTATGGTGACTAAAGTTTAATCTATTTGATAATACCATATTCTTTACTGTTATAAGCCCTTTCACGTGTCAAGGTATGGTTAGGTTAAGGGTGTCTATTATCAGCGTGTGTCAGTGTCAGTGTCTGTGTCAGTTAGCATAGGGAGATACGTGCTCTGTCGAGGTCTGAACTTGACAGAGTACTATGATGGTGTGTCTATGGAGCTGATCTGTCCTGTTATGAAACCTGCAGCTCACGTAGCTATCGCGGATGTTTTGCCAGTAGACAGAGTAGATTTCCTGCTAGGGTATTTTCTTCACCCACGCCTTACGTCACGGTACCTGATACCTCGGCTGACATGGAAAAAGGGTGCTGGGTAGTGAAAGTTTAACTCCTCGTGTACGCCGTAACGAGATCCGTGGCCGGGAAGGCTGTGAACAAGGACGTGTCGGTTTCTTCTTAGGTATCTTCTACCGACTGTAGTACAGTAGGATTGCCAGAGAAGGAACTAGGAGAAATGGGTGTCATCGTAAAAGGGCTAAGACTAAGAACGCCGATGTGTAGAGCGACAGATTGCACCATGCATTGTACACCAAAGGTGGAGCTACTCTTAGACCACTGGTATAGCTAAGGAGTTCATCGTTTTAACCTACGTGCTGCACCGTCAATGGACCAATGCGACCACCGAGACTAACGCAGGAGAAGAGAACGTGCTACAAGTGGTTGCTCCCAAGGAGTATCGGGAGGCATTAGTGGAATTAGCACATAAAAAGTTATTGGTGGGTTATCTCGGAGTAAAGAAGACGGTTCAACGTCATAGGCGTATTTTTTGGTGGCCAAAAATGCCTGCACATGTGGCTTCGTACATCAAGATGTGCAACACTTGTACGATAGTAGGCAAGCCTAACCTAGCTTCTCCAGTGGCCCCCTTAGTCCCCACTTCTGCCGTTGAACCCCTGTTTACCGGGGCGATGATTGACGTTGTGGTCCTTAACCCCCTCCGTCAGCAGGGAACCAGTACCTGCTCACGATTATGGACGTCACTCACAGATACCCTGAAGTTATTCCAGTCAGATGCATACACGCCAAGGCTATAACTTAATATCTCAATGGCTTCTTCACTCTCTTTGTACTGCCTAAATAGCTGCAGTATGATCGAGGAGTTAACTTTACTCGAACCTGTTAAAACTATGCTGACTGACTGGGGGATTATGCATGGGTTGTATAGTGTCTACCATCTTTTGTCACAGGGTGTGCTAGAAAGGCATCATCAGACGCTAAATACTATGCTATCCTTTATTTTTTATTTTTTTATTTTTTACCCATGGCGCTGGTAGGCTTCAAGGAGACCTTAGATGGTTGGCCTCCGCCCGTTAGTAGCGCGGGTTAGATTTTTATTTTTCAAGTGACGTCTCGTTTCTTCTTCTTGATAGGCTCATGCTGCCAGTGGAAGCTCCTTGCGTATATAACGTTGCAGTCCCGGTGAGGATGGTGTTATGGCAGCATGTGGGTGATTTTAGGCCACTCGGCGGTAGTAACGTAGAAAAGTGGCCAGCCCGTGCCGAGGCTCGAACGCGGGATCCTGAGCTGCTATGCCCGACCGCTAGCCACTAGACCACCCCTTCCCCTTTTGCTATGGCGGTGAAAAGGACTTAGATCTGGGAGTGCCTTTCATCATGTTCACTTTAAGGAGGTGCCATCGAAATCGTTAAGGTTCTTGCCTAATGAGCTAGTTTCCTTTGGATGTATTGCGGAAGGCGTGGAGTGGCGCTACCTAGGGCAAGGACAAGTCATTGCTTAATTGTGTTGCCCGTACCTAGGGAAGGTTCCACTGAGCTCTAGAATTTGCTCAGGAGAACCTCATTGTGGCTCAAGCCAGGATAAAAGTCTACCATTACCGGAAGGCCAAGAAACGGAGTTTCCAGACAGGGGAAAAATATTAGCTCTGTCGCCTCAGCAAGGGAAGCCGTTGGCCGCTAAGTTTCATGGTCCAATCATAGTGGAGAGGAGAGTGAGAGACTTGTACTATATGGTTACTACTCCTGACCAACGCAAGGCCTTCCATCTGTATCATAAATATTGTGAAGACCTACTACCACCCCACATAACTCCACAAAAAATTGAGTGATTCTCTTAGTTTAGGAAAGGAGAAAGAGAAGTGTGATAGCCTTCCGGACGATGGGTCACTCTTGGTCCCGACATTTGGTGTGTGAGAAGGGCCAGAGAGATAGGAACCAGATTTTGGAGACTTGGTTTCTGTCGGACTGTGAGAAAACAATAGTCAGGAGGTTTTCAGGAAAAATTGCAAGATATGTCCTCGTAGAAAGTGAAAGAGAATTGTCAGCAGTTGTGGCAGTATCCCAGGGTTTTTTGGCAGTGCCCATGGGCGAACAACGTGAGCTGTGTACGACAATGATGTGAACGATGCTGCATCAGTAAAGCTACATCTCTATCGCCTCAGGCAGAAGCACCTGGAAAAGGGCTTGATAATGCTATAGCAATTTATCTATTCCGCTCATAATTACAGAAGAGCGGATTTGGCAGGAAATTGGTCTCCTGGGAATAAAATTATACCCTGGAAAAGGGTGTACAACGCCTGCCAGAAGCCCAACTAATATGTGTGTGCAAGTGTATGAGGTAGAAGAGGAGGAAATAGAGAGGATAGAGTGGAAAGTGTCCCCTAATAGTCGCCTCACATCCCACGTGACCGAGTGGCATTGTTGGTGGAAGTGCAGGTCGCTCAGCAAGAGCGTCAGTCCTGATGTGTACTTGCTAGCGAAATGAAATACAGCCTGATGTCGGTAGTTCTTCTTTTGTTCGCAGTGTTATCGAGTCAGTAAGTTTTTTATTTTTTTTTTATCTCTAACCCATTGCACCGGTAGGCTTCAGGGAGATCTTAGATGGTTGGCCTCCGTCCGTTAGTAGCGCGGGTTAGATTTTTTAAGTGACACCTTGTTTCTTCTTATTGATAGGCTCATGCTGCCAGCGGAAGCTCCTCGCGCATATAACGTTGCAGTTCCGACGAGGATGGTATTATAGCAGCATGTGGGTGATCTTAG
>JAXIVD010007040.1:0-10000 GCA_036785275.1 Cancer borealis | reverse complement strand
TGAGTGAAGGATACTGTCTGATGAGTGAAGGATATTGTCTGATGAGTGAAGGATACTGTCTGATGAGTGAAGGATACTGTCTGATGAGTGAAGGATACTCTCTGATGAGTGAAGGATACTGTCTGATGAGTGAAGGATACTGTCTGGTGAGTGAAGGATACTGTCTGATGAGTGAAGGATACTGTCTGATGAGTGAAGGATACTGTCTGATGAGTGAAGGATATTGTCTGATGAGTGAAGGATACTGCCTGATGAGTGAAGGATACTGTCTGATGAGTGAAGGATACTGTCTGATGAGTGAAGGATACTGTCTGATGAGTGAAGGATACTGTCTGATGAGTGAAGGATACTGTCTGATGAGTGAAGGATACTGCCTGATGAGTGAAGGATACTGTCTGGTGAATGAAGGATACTGTCTGATGAGTGAAGGATACTGTCTGGTGAGTGAAGGATACTGTCTGGTGAGTGAAGGATACTGTCTGATGAGTGAAGGATACTGCCTGATGAGTGAAGGATACTGCCTGATGAGTGAAGGATACTGTCTGATGAGTGAAGGATACTGTCTGGTGAATGAAGGATACTGTCTGATGAGTGAAGGATACTGTCTGATGAGTGAAGGATACTGTCTGGTGAGTGAAGGATACTGTCTGATGAGTGAAGGATACTGTCTGATGAGTGAAGGATACTGCCTGATGAGTGAAGGATACTGCCTGATGAGTGAAGGATACTGTCTGATGAGTGAAGGATACTGTCTGGTGAATGAAGGATACTGTCTGATGAGTGAAGGATACTGTCTGATGAGTGAAGGATACTGTCTGGTGAGTGAAGGATACTGTCTGATGAGTGAAGGATACTGTCTGATGAGTGAAGGATACTGTCTGGTGAGTGAAGGATACTGCCTGATGAGTGAAGGATACTGCCTGATGAGTGAAGGATACTGTCTGGTGAGTGAAGGATACTGTCTGATGAGTGAAGGATACTGTCTGATGAGTGAAGGATACTGTCTGATGAGTGAAGGATATTGTCTGATGAGTGAAGGATACTGTCTGATGAGTGAAGGATACTGTCTGATGAGTGAAGGATACTCTCTGATGAGTGAAGGATACTGTCTGATGAGTGAAGGATACTGTCTGGTGAGTGAAGGATACTGTCTGATGAGTGAAGGATACTGTCTGATGAGTGAAGGATACTGTCTGATGAGTAAAGGATATTGTCTGATGAGTGAAGGATACTGTCTGATGAGTGAAGGATACTGTCTGATGATTGAAGGATACTGTCTGGTGAGTGAAGGATACTGTCTGATGAGTGAAGGATACTGTCTGATGAGTGAAGGATACTGTCTGGTGAGTGAAGGATACTGTCTGATGAGTGAAGGATACTGTCTGATGAGTGAAGGATACTGCCTGGTGAGTGAAGGATACTGTCTGATGAGTGAAGGATACTGTCTGATGAGTGAAGGATACTGCCTGGTGAGTGAAGGATACTGTTTGATGAGTGAAGGATACTGTCTGGTGAGTGAAGGATACTGTCTGATGAGTGAAGGATACTGCCTGATGAGTGAAGGATACTGCCTGATGAGTGAAGGATACTGTCTGATGAGTGAAGGATATTGTCTGGTGAGTGAAGGATACTGCCTGATGAGTGAAGGATACTATCTGATGAGTGAAGGATACTGTCTGATGAGTGAAGGATACTGTCTGATGAGTGAAGGATACTGTCTGATGAGTGAAGGATACTGCCTGATGAGTGAAGGATACTGCCTGATGAGTGAAGGATACTGTCTGATGAGTGAAGGATACTGTCTGATGAGTGAAGGATACTGCCTGATGAGTGAAGGATACTGTCTGATGAGTGAAGGATACTGTCTGATGAGTGAAGGATACTGTCTGATGAGTGAAGGATACTGTCTGGTGAATGAAGGATACTGTCTGGTGAGTGAAGGATACTGTCTGATGAGTGAAGGATATTGTCTGATGAGTGAAGGATACTGTCTGATGAGTGAAGAATACTGTCTGATGAGTGAAGGATACTGCCTGATGAGTGAAGGATACTGTCTGGTGAGTGAAGGATACTGTCTGGTGAATGAAGGATACTGTCTGATGAGTGAAGGATACTGTCTGATGAGTGAAGGATACTGCCTGGTGAGTGAAGGATACTGTCTGGTGAGTGAAGGATACTGTCTGATGAGTGAAGGATACTGCCTGGTGAGTGAAGGATACTGCCTGATGAGTGAAGGATACTGCCTGATGAGTGAAGGATACTGCCTGATGAGTGAAGGATACTGCCTGATGAGTGAAGGATACTGTCTGATGAGTGAAGGATACTGTCTGATGAGTGAAGGATACTGTCTGGTGAGTGAAGAATACTGTCTGATGAGTGAAGGATACTGTCTGATGAGTGAAGGATACTGTCTGGTGAGTGAAGGATACTGTCTGATGAGTGAAGGATACTGTCTGATGAGTGAAGGATACTGTCTGATGAGTGAAGGATACTGCCTGATGAGTGAAGGATACTGTCTGATGAGTGAAGGATACTGTCTGGTGAGTGAAGGATACTGCCTAATGAGTGAAGGATACTGTCTGGTGAGTGAAGGATACTGTCTGATGAGTGAAGGATACTGCCTGGTGAGTGAAGGATACTGCCTGATGAGTGAAGGATACTGCCTGATGAGTGAAGGATACTGCCTGATGAGTGAAGGATACTGTCTGATGAGTGAAGGATACTGTCTGATGAGTGAAGGATACTGTCTGGTGAGTGAAGGATACTGTCTGATGAGTGAAGGATACTGTCTGATGAGTGAAGGATACTGTCTGATGAGTGAAGGATACTGCCTGGTGAGTGAAGGATACTGTCTGATGAGTGAAGGATACTGCCTGGTGAGTGAAGGATACTGTCTGATGAGTGAAGGATACTGTCTGATGAGTGAAGGATACTGTCTGATGAGTGAAGGATACTGTCTGATGAGTGAAGGATACTGCCTGGTGAGTGAAGGATACTGTCTGATGAGTGAAGGATACTGTCTGATGAGTGAAGGATACTGCCTGGTGAGTGAAGGATACTGTTTGATGAGTGAAGGATACTGTCTGGTGAGTGAAGGATACTGTTTGATGAGTGAAGGATACTATCTGATGAGTGAAGTATACTGTCTGGTGAGTGAAGGATACTGTCTGATGAGTGAAGGATACTGTCTGGTGAGTGAAGGATACTGTCTGATGAGTGAAGGATACTGTCTGATGAGTGAAGGATACTGCCTGGTGAGTGAAGGATACTGTCTGATGAGTGAAGGATACTGCCTGGTGAGTGAAGGATACTGCCTGATGAGTGAAGGATACTGTCTGATGAGTGAAGGATACTGCCTGATGAGTGAAGGATACTGTCTGATGAGTGAAGGATACTGCCTGATGAGTGAAGGATACTGCCTGATGAGTGAAGGATACTGTCTGATGAGTGAAGGATACTGTCTGATGAGTGAAGGATACTGCCTGATGAGTGAAGGATACTGCCTGATGAGTGAAGGATACTGTCTGATGAGTGAAGGATACTGCTTGATGAGTGAAGGATACTGTCTGATGAGTGAAGGATACTGTCTGATGAGTGAAGGATACTGCCTGGTGAGTGAAGGATACTGTCTGATGAGTGAAGGATACTGTCTGATGAGTGAAGGATACTGCCTGGTGAGTGAAGGATACTGTTTGATGAGTGAAGGATACTGTCTGGTGAGTGAAGGATACTGTCTGATGAGTGAAGGATACTGCCTGATGAGTGAAGGATACTGTCTGATGAGTGAAGGATACTGTCTGATGAGTGAAGGATACTGTCTGGTGAGTGAAGGATACTGCCTGATGAGTGAAGGATACTATCTGATGAGTGAAGGATACTGTCTGATGAGTGAAGGATACTGTCTGATGAGTGAAGGATACTGTCTGATGAGTGAAGGATACTGTCTGATGAGTGAAGGATACTGCCTGATGAGTGAAGGATACTGCCTGATGAGTGAAGGATACTGTCTGATGAGTGAAGGATACTGTCTGATGAGTGAAGGATACTGCCTGATGAGTGAAGGATACTGTCTGATGAGTGAAGGATACTGTCTGATGAGTGAAGGATACTGTCTGATGAGTGAAGGATACTGTCTGGTGAATGAAGGATAATGTCTGGTGAGTGAAGGATACTGTCTGATGAGTGAAGGATATTGTCTGATGAGTGAAGGATACTGTCTGGTGAGTGAAGAATACTGTCTGATGAGTGAAGGATACTGCCTGATGAGTGAAGGATACTGTCTGGTGAGTGAAGGATACTGTCTGGTGAATGAAGGATACTGTCTGATGAGTGAAGGATACTGTCTGATGAGTGAAGGATACTGCCTGGTGAGTGAAGGATACTGTCTGGTGAGTGAAGGATACTGTCTGATGAGTGAAGGATACTGCCTGGTGAGTGAAGGATACTGCCTGATGAGTGAAGGATACTGCCTGATGAGTGAAGGATACTGCCTGATGAGTGAAGGATACTGCCTGATGAGTGAAGGATACTGTCTGATGAGTGAAGGATACTGTCTGATGAGTGAAGGATACTGTCTGATGAGTGAAGGATACTGCCTGATGAGTAAAGGATACTGTCTGATGAGTGAAGGATACTGCCTGATGAGTGAAGGATACTGGCTGGTGAGTGAAGGATACTGTCTGATGAGTGAAGGATACTGCCTGATGAGTGAAGGATACTGGCTGGTGAGTGAAGGATACTGCTTGATGAGTCTTGTACCTCAGATTGTGTCCTGCTGCTGGAATAGGATCTCCCAACTAGAATAGCTTGCTTAGGACCTTCTCATCCCACGCACATGTGTATGGATGGGGGGTCACAAATCCATGTGCACGTTACGGTCTCATCAGATGGCTTAGGTAGTCTGCCTAAGTCGGGTTAACCTGCATAGATAACTTTAATTTAATATAACAAGTTACCGTATATGTATATGTAACTTACCTAACCTAACAATATATATAACCTAACGTAACCTAACAATATATATAACCTAACCTAACCTAACAATATATATAACCAAATCTAACGTAACAATATATATAACCTGACGTAATGTAACAATATATATAACCTAACGTAACGTAACAATATATATAACCTAACATAACAATATATATAACCAAACCTAACGTAACAATATATATAACCTAACCTAACGTAACAATATATATAACCTGACGTAACGTAACAATATATATAACCTAACGTAACCTAACAATATATATAACCAAATCTAACGTAACAATATATATAACCTGACGTAACGTAACAATATATATAACCTAACATAACGTAACAATATATATAACCTAACATAACAATATATATAACCAAACCTAACGTAACAATATATATAACCTAACCTAACGTAACAATATATATAACCTGACGTAACGTAACAATATATATAACCTAACGTAACCTAACAATATATATAACCAAATCTAACGTAACAATATATATAACCAAACCTAACGTAACAATATATATAACCTAACGTAACATAACAATATATATAACCTAACGTAACGTAACAATATATATAACCTAACGTAACCTAACAATATATATAACCAAACGTAACGTAACAATATATATAACCTAACGTAACCTAACAATATATATAACCAAACCTAACGTAACAATATATATAACCTAACGTAACCTAACAATATATATAACCTAACGTAACCTAACAATATGTATAACCTAACGTAACGTAACAATATATATAACCTAACGTAACCTAACAATATATATAACCAAACCTAACGTAACAATATATATAACCTAACGTAACATAACAATATATATAACCTAACGTAACGTAACAATATATATAACCTGATGTAACGTAACAATATATATAACCAAACCTAACGTAACAATATATATAACCAAACCTAACGTAACAATATATATAACCGAACCTAACGTAACAATATATATAACCTAACGTAACGTAACAATATATATAACCAAACCTAACGTAACAATATATATAACCAAACCTAACGTAACAATATATATAACCAAACCTAACGTAACGTAACAATATATATAACCAAACCTAACGTAACAATATATACAACCTAACCTAACGTAACAATATATATAACCTAACCTAACATAACAATATATATATAACCAAACCTAACGTAACAATATATATATAACCAAACCTAACGTAACAATATATATAACCTAACCTAACGTAACAATATATATAACCTAACCTAACGTAACAATATATATAACCAAACCTAACTTAACAATATATATAACCAAACCTAACGTAACAATATATATAACCTAACCAAACGTAACAATATATATATAACCAAACCTAACGTAACAATATATATAACCTAACCTAACGTAACAATATATATAACCTAACCTAACGTAACAATATATATATAACCAAACCTAACGTAGCAATATATATAACCTAACCTAACGTAACAATATATATAACCTAACGTAACGTAACAATATATATAACCTAACGTAACAATATATATATAACCAAACCTAACGTAACAATATATATAACCTAACCTAACGTAACAATATATATAACCTAACGTAACTTAACAATATATATAACCTAACGTAACGTAACAATATATATAACCAAACCTAACGTAACAATATATATAACCAAACCTAACGTAACAATATATATAACCAAACCTAACGTAACAATATATATAACCAAACCTAACGTAACAATATATATAACCAAACCTAACGTAACAATATATATAACCAAACCTAACATAACAATATATATATAACCAAACCTAACGTAACAATATATATATAACCAAACCTAACGTAACAATATATATAACCTAACCTAACGTAACAATATATATAACCTAACCTAACGTAACAATATATATAACCAAACCTAACGTAACAATATATATAACCAAACCTAACGTAACAATATATATAACCTAACCAAACGTAACAATATATATATAACCAAACCTAACGTAACAATATATATAACCTAACCTAACGTAACAATATATATAACCTAACCTAACGTAACAATATATATATAACCAAACCTAACGTAACAATATATATAACCTAACCTAACGTAACAATATATATAACCTAACGTAACGTAACAATATATATAACCTAACGTAACAATATATATATAACCAAACCTAACGTAACAATATATATAACCAAACCTAACGTAACAATATATATAACCTAACGTAACGTAACAATATATATAACCTAACGTAACGTAACAATATATATAACCAAACCTAACGTAACAATATATATAACCAAACCTAACGTAACAATATATATAACCAAACCTAACGTAACAATATATATAACCTAACCAAACGTAACAATATATATAACCAAACCTAACGTAACAATATATATAACCTAACGTAACAATATATATAACCAAACCTAACGTAACAATATATATAACCAAACCTAACGTAACAATATATATAACCAAACCTAACGTAACAATATATATAACCAAACCTAACGTAACAATATATATAACCTAACGTAACAATATATATAACCAAACCTAACGTAACAATATATATAACCAAACCTAACGTAACAATATATATAACCAAACCTAACGTAACAATATATATAACCTAACGTAACGTAACATATATAACAATATATGTATTGTAGAATTTTGTAGTTTTCATATTGCGTTAATTTTTTTTTTTTTTGTACCGCATGTCAGAATACAACAGTTTATTATTATGAAGAAAATAAAACTGAAAAAAACAAAAAATAGAAACCAAAAAATTGATAAAAATAGGATAAAGGAAGAGTAAGGAAAGAGGAGGAGGAGGAGGAGGTCAAGGGTGAGGCTCCAGGCGTTACCCTCCCCCCCTAACCTCTGATCTTAACCCTACCCTTCACTTTCCTTCCCTCCCCTTCCACTTCCCCTTCCCCTTCCCCTCCCCTCTCCCTTCCCCTTCCCCTTCCCCTTCCCCTTCCCCTTCCCCTCCCCTTCCCTTTCCTTTCCCGTTCCCCATCCTATCCCTTCCCCTCCCCTCCCCTTCCCTCCCCTCCTCTTCCCTTCCCTTCCCTTCCTCTCCCCTCCTCCCCCTTCCCTTCCCCTTCCTTCCACCTGACCTGTCGCCTCTAATACCTCTATTGCTGTCATTAGTCTCTCTCTCTCTCTCTCTCTCTCTCTCTCTCTCTCTCCTCTCTCTCTCTCTCTCTCTCTCTCTCTCTCTCTCTCTCTCTCTCTCTCTCTCTCTCTCACATATGAAAGAAAGGAAGCAAGAATAGAAGGAAAAAAAGAGGAAACTATGAATACACACACACACACACACACACACACACACACACACACACACACACACACACACACACACACACACTATCATAAGGAAACTAAACCCTTCCCTTCCCTTCTTTTTCCTTCCCTTCCCTTTTTTTCCCTTCCCTTACCTACCCTTCCCTTACCTTCCCTTCCTTTCTTTTCCCTTCCCTTCCCTTCTCTTCCCTTCCCTTTCCTTCTTTCCCTTCCCTTCCCTTCCCTTCCTTTCTTTTCCCTTCCCTTCCTTTCTTTTCCCTTCCCTTCCCTTCTCTTCCCTTCCCTTCCCTTCCCTTCCCTTTCCCTCTTTTCCCTTCCTTCCCTTCCCCTTCCCTTCCCTTTCCTTCTTTTCCCTTCCCTTCCCTTCCCTTCCTTTCTTTTCCTTCCCTTCCTTCTCTTCCCTTCCCTTCCCTTCCCTTCCCTTCCCTTCCCTTCCCTTCCTTTCCCTTCCCTTTCCTTCCTTTCCCTTCCCTTCCCTTCCCTTTCCTTCTTTTCCCTTCCCTTCCCTTCCCTTCCTTTCTTTTCCCTTCCCTTCCTTTCTTTCCCTTCCCTTCCCTTCCCTTCCCTTTCCTTCTTTTCCCTTCCCTTCCCTTCCCTTCCCTTCCCTTCCCTTTCCTTCTTTTCCCTTCCCTTCCCTTCCCTTCCTTTCCCTTCCCTTCCCTTCCCTTCCCTTCCCTTTCCTTCTTTTCCCTTCCCTTCCCTTCCCTTCCTTTCTTTCCCTTCCCTTCCTTTCTCTTCCCTTCCCTTCCCTTCCCTTCCCTTCCTTTCCCTTCCCTTCCCTTCCCTTCCCTTCCCTTCCCTTCCCTTCCCTTCCCTTCCCTTCCCTTCCCTTTCCTTCTTTTCCCTTCCCTTCCCTTCCCTTCCCTTCTTTTCCCTTCCCTTCCCTTCCCTTCCCTTCCCTTCCCTTCCTTTCCCTTCCCTTCCTTTCCTTTCCCTTCCCTTCCCTTCTTTTCCCTTCCCTTTTATTTCCTTCCTTCCCTTCCCTTCCCTTCTTCCCTTCCCTTCCCTTCCTTCCTTTCTTTTCCCTTCCCTTCCCTTCCCTTCCCTTCCCTTCCCTTCCCTTTCCTTCTTTTCCCTTCCCTTCCCTTCCCTTCCCTTCCCTTTCCTTCTTTTCCCTTCCCTTCCCTTCCCTTCCTTTCCCTTCCCTTCCCTTCCCTTCCCTTCCCTTTCCTTCTTTTCCCTTCCTTTCTTTTCCCTTCCCTTCCTTTCTCTTCCCTTCCCTTCCCTTCCCTTCCCTTCCCTTCCCTTCCCTTCCTTTCCCTTCCCTTCCCTTCCCTTCCCTTCCCTTCCCTTTCCTTCTTTTCCCTTCCCTTCCCTTCCCTTCCCTTCTTTTCCCTTCCCTTCCCTTCCCTTCCTTTCCCTTCCCTTCCTTTCCCTTCCCTTCCCTTCCCTTCCCTTCCCTTCCTTTCCCTTCCCTTCCTTTCCTTTCCCTTCCCTTCCCTTCTTTTCCCTTCCCTTTTATTTCCTTCCTTCCCTTCCCTTCCCTTCTCTTCCCTTCCCTTCCCTTCCCTTCCTTTCCTTTCCTTGCATACAAGTAGAGTTCAAATTGACGAGGAGGAGGAGGAGGAGAAGAAGAAGAAGAAGAAGAAGAAGAAGAAGAAGAAGACCAGGTGATGGAGGAGGGAG
>JAXIVD010007039.1:2500-7500 GCA_036785275.1 Cancer borealis | reverse complement strand
CAAATCATCGTTGTTTTTGTTATTATTTGTTGTTGTTTATAATGGTTGATGAGCCACAGTAGCGTCCCTTGGATGATGAGCCAAAGTAGTGTCCCCTTGGTTGATGAGCCACAGTAGTGTTCCCTTGGTTTATGAGCCACAGTAGTATTCCCTTGGTTGATGAACCAAAGTAGTGTCCCCTTGGATGATGAGCCACAGTAGTATTCCCTTGGTTGATGAGCCACAGTAGTGTCCCCTTGGTTGATGAGCCACAGTAGTGTCCCCTTGGTTGATGAGCCACAGTAGTGTTCCCTTGGTTTATGAGCCACAGTAGTATTCCCTTGGTTGATGAACCAAAGTAGTGTCCCCTTGGATGATGAGCCACAGTAGTATTCCCTTGGTTGATGAGCCACAGTAGTATTCCCTTGGTTGATGAGCCACAGTAGTGTTCCCTTGGTTGATGAGCCACAGTAGTTTCCCCTTGGATGATGAGCCAAAGTAGTGTCCCCTCGGTTGATGAGCCACAGTAGTGTTCCCTTGGTTGATGAGCCACAGTAGTGTTCCCTTGGTTGATGAGCCACAGTAGTGTCCCCTTGGTTGATGAACCACAGTAGTATTCACTTGGTTGATGAGCCACAGTAGTATTCCCTTGGTTGATGAGCCACAGTAGTGTTCCCTTGGTTGATGAGCCACAGTAGTGTCCCCTTGGTTGATGAGCCACAGTAATGTCCCCTTGGTTGATGAGCCACAGTAGTGTTCCCTTGGTTGATGAGCCACAGTAGTGTCCCCTTGGTTGATGAGCCACAGTAGTGTTCCCTTGGTTGATGAGCCACAGTAGTGTCCCCTTGGTTGATGAGCCACAGTAGTATTCCCTTGGTTGATGAGCCACAGTAGTATTCCCTTGGTTGATGAGCCACAGTAGTGTTCCCTTGGTTGATGAGCAACAGTAGTGTCCCCTTGGTTGATGAGCCACAGTAATGTTCCCTTGGTTGATGAGCCACAGTAGTATTACCTTGGTTGATGAGCCACAGTAGTATTCCCTTGGTTGATGAGCCACAGTAGTATTCCCTTGGTTGATGAGCGACAGTAGTGTTCCCTTGGTTGATGAACCACAGTAGTATTCCCTTGGTTGATGAGCCACAGTAGTATTCCCTTGGATGATGAGCCAAAGTAGTGTCCCCTTGGTTGATGAGCCACAGTAGTGTTCCCTTGGTTTATGAGCCACAGTAGTATTCCCTTGGTTGATGAACCAAAGTAGTGTCCCCTTGGATGATGAGCCACAGTAGTATTCCCTTGGTTGATGAGCCACAGTAGTGTTCCCTTGGTTGATGAGCCACAGTAGTTTCCCCTTGGATGATGAGCCAAAGTAGTGTCCCCTCGGTTGATGAGCCACAGTAGTGTTCCCTTGGTTGATGAGCCACAGTAGTGTTCCCTTGGTTGATGAGCCACAGTAGTGTCCCCTTGGTTGATGAACCACAGTAGTATTCACTTGGTTGATGAGCCACAGTAGTATTCCCTTGGTTGATGAGCCACAGTAGTGTTCCCTTGGTTGATGAGCCACAGTAGTGTCCCCTTGGTTGATGAGCCACAGTAGTGTCCCCTTGGTTGATGAGCCACAGTAGTGTTCCCTTGGTTGATGAGCCACAGTAGTGTCCCCTTGGTTGATGAGCCACAGTAGTGTTCCCTTGGTTGATGAGCTACAGTAGTGTCCCCTTGGTTGATGAGCCACAGTAGTATTCCCTTGGTTGATGAGCCACAGTAGTATTCCCTTGGTTGATGAGCCACAGTAGTGTTCCCTTGGTTGATGAGCCACAGTAGTGTCCCCTTGGTTGATGAGCCACAGTAATGTTCCCTTGGTTGATGAGCCACAGTAGTATTACCTTGGTTGATGAGCCACAGTAGTATTCCCTTGGTTGATGAGCCACAGTAGTATTCCCTTGGTTGATGAGCGACAGTAGTGTTCCCTTGGTTGATGAACCACAGTAGTATTCCCTTGGTTGATGAGCCACAGTAGTATTCCCTTGGTTGATGAGCGACAGTAGTGTTCCCTTGGTTGATGAGCCACAGTAGTGTTCCCTTGGTTGATGAGCCACAGTAGTATTCCGTTGGTTGATGAGCCACAGTAGTGTCCCCTTGGTTGATGAACCACAGTAGTGTTCCCTTGGTTGATGAGCCACAGTAGCGTTCCCTTGGTTGATGAACCACAGTAGTGTTCCCTTGGTTGATGAGCCACAGTAGCGTCCCCTTGGTTGATGAGCCACAGTAGTGTCACCTTGGTTGATGAGCCACAGTAGTGTTCCCTTGGTTGATGAGCCACAGTAGTGTTCACTTGGTTGATGAGCCACAGTAGCGTTCCCTTGGTTGATGAGCCACAGTAGCGTCCCCTTGGTTGATGAGCCACAGTAGTGTCCCCTTGGTTGATGAGCCACAGAAGAGTTCCCTTGGTTGATGAACCACAGTAGTGTTCCCTTGCTTGATGAGCCACAGTAGCGTCCCCTTGGTTGATGAACCACAGTAGTGTCCCCTTGGTTGATGAGCCACCGTAGTGTCCCCTTGGTTGATGAGCCACAGTAGCGTCCCCTTGGTTGATGAGCCACAGTAGTATTCCGTTGGTTGATGAGCCACAGTAGTATTCCCTTGGTTGATGAGCCACAGTAGTATTCCGTTGGTTGATGAGCCACAGTAGTATTCCCTTGATTGATGAGCAACACTAGTGTTCCCTTGGTTGATGAGCCACAGTAGTATTCCGTTGGTTGATGAGCCACAGTAGTATTCCCTTGGTTGATGAGCCACACCAGTGTTCCCTTGGTTGATGAGCCACAGTAGTGTTCCCTTGGTTGATGAGCCACACTAGTGTTCCCTTGGTTGATGAGCCATAGTAGTGTTCCCTTGGTTGATGAGCCACACTAGTGTTCCATTGGTTGATGAGCCACAGTAGTGTTCCCTTGGTTGATGAGCCACAGTAGTGTTCCCTTGGTTGATGAGCCACACTAGTGTTCCCTTGGTTGATGAGCCACAGTAGTATTCCGTTGGTTGATGAGCCACAGTAGTATTCCCTTGGTTGATGAGCCACACCAGTGTTCCCTTGGTTGATGAGCCACAGTAGTATTTCGTTGGTTGATGAGCCACAGTAGTATTCCCTTGGTTGATGAGCCACAGTACTGTTCCCTTGGTTGATGAGCCACAGTAGTGTTCCCTTGGTTGATGAGCCAAAGTAGCGTCCTTTTGGTTGATGAGCCACAGTAGTATTCACTTGGTTGATGAGCCACAGTAGTGTTCCTTTGGTTGATGAGCCACAGTATTGTTCCCTTGGTTGATGAGCCACAGTAGTGTTTCCTTGGTTGATGAGCCAAAGTCCCTTGGTTGATGAGCCACAGTAGTGTCCCCTTGGTTGATGAGCCACAGTAGTGTCCCCTTGGTTGATGAGCCACAGTAGTGTTCCCTTGGTTGATGAGCCACAGTAGTGTTCCCTTGGTTGATGAGCCACAGTAGTGTTCCCTTGGTTGATGAGCCAAAGTAGCGTCCCCTTGGTTGGTGAGCCACAGAAGTATTCCCTTGGTTGATGAGCCACAGTAGTGTTCCCTTGGTTGATGAGCCACAGTAGTGTCCCCTTGGTTGATGAACCACAGTAGTATTCCCTTGGTTGATGAGCCACAGTAGTATTCCTTTGGTTGATGAGCCACAGTAGTGTCCCCTTGGTTCATGAGCCACAGTAGTGTTCCCTTGGTTCATGAGCCACAGTAGTGTTCCCTTGGTTGATGAGCCACAGTAGTGTTCCCTTGGTTGATGAGCCACAGTAATGTTCCCTTGGTTGATGAGCCACAGTAGTGTTCCCTTGGTTGATGAGCCACAGTATTGTTCCCTTGGTTGATGAGCCACAGTAGTGTTCCCTTGGTTGATGAGCCACAGTAGTGTCCCCTTGGTTGATGAGCCACAGTAGTGTCCCTTTGGTTGATGAACCACAGTAGTGTTCCCTTGGTTGATAAGCCACAGTAGTGTTCCCTTGGTTGAATAGCCACAGTAGTGTTCTTTTGGTTGATGAACCACAGTAGTGTTTCCTTGGTTGATGAACCACAGTAGTGTTCCCTTGGTTGATGAGCCACAATAGTGTTCCCTTGGTTGATGAGCCACAGTAGTGTTCCCTTGGTTGATTTGCCACAGTAGTGTTCCCTTGGTTAATGAGCCACAGTAGTGTTCCCTTGGTTGATGAGCCACAGTAGCGTCCCCTTGGTTGATGAGCCACAGTAGTGTTCCCTTGGTTGATGAGCCACAGTAGTGTTCCCTTGGTTGATGAGCCACAGTAGTGTTCCCTTGGTTGATGAGCAACAGTAGTGTTCCCTTGGTTGATGAGCCACAGTAGTGTTCCCTTGGTTGATGAGCCACAGTAGTGTTCCCTTGGTTGATGAGCCACAGTAGTGTTCCCTTGGTTGATGAGCCACAGTAGTGTTCCCTTGGTTGATTAACCACAGTAGTGTTCCCTTGGTTGATGAGCCACAGTAGTGTTCCCTTGGTTGATGAGCCACAGTAGTGTTCCCTTGGTTGATGAGCCACAGTAGTGTTTCCTTGGTTGATGAGCCAAAGTAGCGTCCCCTTGGTTGATGAGCAACAGTAATATTCCCTTGGTTGATGAGCCACAGAAGTGTTCCCTTGGTTGATGAGCCAAAGTAGCGTCCATTTGGTTGAAGAACCACAGTAGTATTCCCTTGGTTGATGAGCCACAGTAGTATTCCCTTGGTTGATGAGCCACAGTAGTATTCCCTTGGTTGATGAGCCACAGTAGTGTTCCCTTGGTTGATGAGCCACAGTAGTATTCCCTTGGTTGATGAACCACAGTAGTGTTTCCTTGGTTGATGAACCACAGTGGTACTCCCTTGGTTGATGAGCCACAGTAGTGTTCCCTTGGTTGATGAGCCACAGTAGTGTCCCCTTGGTTGATGAGCCACAGTAGTGTCCCCTTGGTTGATGAGCCACAGTAGTGTTCCCTTGGTTGATGAGCCACAGTAGTGTTCCCTTGGTTGATG
>JAXIVD010007038.1:15000-21629 GCA_036785275.1 Cancer borealis | reverse complement strand
AGAACAAGTTGTTTAAGTAACCAAACAATTAAATTTGATCCACCCTGTACAGACATCCCAACAAAATTTAATGAACATTTCTTAAAAGATATTCCGGGAAGGAATTATGCTAATAATGAATATTTGAAATACCTTAATAATTCACCAAGTTTTTCCATGTATCTAACTCCCACCAACATAACTGAAGTTGAAAGAAATTTGAGCTTGCTTAAATCATTTACACCAGGTTATGATGATATATCTCCTAAAATACTAAAAAATTCTTCTTCTTTGATATCATATCCTTTAACTCATATTATTAACCTTTCATTAAAAACTGGTGATTTCCCTGAACAATTAAAAATTGCAAAAGTTATTCCTCTATTCAAATCTGGTGACAGAAATTGTATTGATAACTATCGCCCTATTTCCATTCTTCCTGCATTTAGCAAAGTCTTTGAAAAAATTATTTCCTCTCGTCTTATTAACTATCTTGAAAAAAACAATCTATTAACGGAACACCAACACGGTTTTAGGGCACAACGATCCACTGAGTCTGCTGTATTACAATTTGTAAATAATGTGTATAGAAATTTGGAAGATAAACTACATGTTGCAGGCGTATTTATTGATTTATCCAAAGCTTTTGATACCCTAGACCATAAAATTTTACTACATAAATTAGAATATTTAGGCATAAGAGGTGTTTCATTAAAGTTGTTTGGGAGTTATCTCCATGCCAGAAAACAAACTGTGTATTGTAACCAAAATTACTCTCCACTACAATCCATAGTGAAAGGTGTACCACAAGGATCAGTCTTAGGCCCGTTATTTTTTCTTATGTATATCAATGATTTTATAAATGCTAGCACAAAATTTAAGTTTCTGATGTATGCTGATGATACAACTCTCCTGATTAGTGATAAAAACCTACATTCTCTTCATAGAAATTTAATGTCAGAACTACAAAAAGTAAAAATATGGGTCCAAGCAAATAAGTTAAAAATGAACATTTCTAAAACTAATTTAATTTTGTTTCAAAACAGGTCTATAAAAAACTCTATCCCTCCAGTCTTTTTAGATGAAGTAATTATAAAACAAGTCAGTCATGCAAAATTTCTTGGAGTTATTATTGACGAAAATCTAAACTGGAAAACTCATATAGATAAAATTTGCTTAAAAATATCTAAATTAAATGGTATCCTATACAAAATTCGCCATAACCTAACCACAGAGTCAATGATCAGCATATACTATACTTTATGTTATCCACACCTTATATACTGTGTTCCCTTATGGGCAAGTACGTGGCCTTCTTTCACTAAGAAACTATCTATAGCTCAAAACAAAATTTTTCGGTGTATATTTTTCTTGAAAAAGTTTGAATCAACAAATCAAATATTTATTGATAAGAATATTCTAAAATTTCCCTGTATACATAAATATTTTACATTGTTACTGATTTTTAAAAGTCAAGGAAAAAATTCAATATTTAATTTAATCGATAATAATATTAATACAAGAAACAACAACATCAACATTGTTTATCCAACATTTAGAACAATTTTGTATAGAAATAGTGTTATCAGTTTTGGTCCTAAAATCTTTAATAGTATGCCTCTTGATATAAAAATTCTACTTACAACAGCCAATATCTATAGGTTCAAGCTAGAAGTAAGAAAATTTTTACTATTTCAACAAAATGTGTGATTGTCAACAATAATGATGGTGAAATGGTAGATATTAATGTACAGTAGTTGTAGTTATGCATGTGCATTATACTAAGTTTTATATTCTTGTAGTAAAATCTTAGTTCAGTGTCCATGACCATTAACTCATTGTATAATAAATAATTGTCCGTCAGGGAGCTCAGCTCGACGGACCGTATGCTAGTTAACTGTATGTACTTGTATTGCAAATATTGTCATCTTTCCTAGCAATAAAAATTTACTTACTTACTTACTTACACACACACACACACACACACACACACACACACACACACACACACACACACTTCATATACCATACAAGGAATGCAATATGAGGTATCGCAGAGCCAGACAACAAGTATATGAACAGGTGTTGGTATTTTGGAGAGGAGGAAGAGGAAGATAGGAAGAGAGAAAAAAGGAAGAGAGGAAAAGGAGGAGGATGTGATATTTGGTTGATATAAGTTTCCTTTCCTCCCTCTTGTCCCCTGCATCCATCTCTCGTTTTATCCTCCTCCTCCTCCTCCTCCTCCTCCTCCTCCTCCTCCTCCTCCTCCTCCTCCTCCTCCTTCTCCTCCTCCTCCTCCTCCTCCTCCTCTTCTTTTAACTCTACGACACAAGGGATTACATGTAGCTAAGAATAAAAATAAAAATAAATCTGAAGTTTCTGGTGGAGGACGAAAAAGTTTGTCCCGTTAAATTATTGACTTTAGGATAGAAAAAAAAAAGTTGGGAGACGAGCGTTATCTAGCTAGGATGACCCTCCGGCTTATGCTCTTCCCGGCCTTATGGAGGGGAAGCAGCATGAGGGTAAACTTTCTTTGGGTTCCAAGTTGAATGAGAAAGGAAAAACAATGATGGAAAATTCAGAAAACAGGAAGAAAAAAAAAAAAAAAGGTAATGTATTAAAAGAGATGAATAAAAGATGATGAAGAAATAATAGATACATCATAATAATAAAATAAAATCCAAATAAATATGAAAGAGAAGAAAGAAAAATACTAATTCTACAAAAAGAAAAATAGAAACATACATACCTGAGTAAAATGACCTTTGCAATAATATAAATAAAACAATATATAGGTAGGCAGGTAAGAAATTGGAGTTGTATTGTTTTTGTGATTAATTAAGGAGATAAACAGATACAGACAGACAGACAGACAGACAGAGACAAACAGACAGACAGAGACAGACAGACAAACAGACACATATAGATAGTAAACTAAACAGATAGATAACCATATAGATATCAATACAGGTAGATAGATGAATAAATAGATAGATAGATAACAATATAGATATAAATAGATACACATAATATACAAAAATAGACAGATAGATAGATACAACATTCAGACATAGATAAATACAAGCAAACTAAATATTTTGTCCTCCACCACATCATTAGTCTCACCGTCACTGTCAACACGAGTCAGATCATTTCCCGCACTGACACTGCCGGAGACTGAAGGCGACGAGTAAAACATGTGTATATATTATAGCATCTAAACATTCGTGAATCATGTGTGTGTGTGTGTGTGTGTGTGTGTGTGTGTGTGTGTGTGTGTGTGTATTTTTTTCACGTACACGGACGGGACACGCACGAGGCTAAGTAAGTACGCATATAAATTACAATATTATAATAACTCGTATTTAAAAAAGCTTTCATGTCACCTAACTGTAGCCTACAATACAATTATCATTAACTGTAATGAATCGTAATTGAATACTAGTCATAAAAAGTCATTATAATTATTTTCAATCAGCTGTTTAATTATTCGCTATAAATACATATTGAAAATTATACCGGGAGAGAGAGAGAGAGAGAGAGAGAGAGAGAGAGAGAGAGAGAGAGAGAGAGAGAGAGAGAGAGAGAGAGAGAGAGAGAGAGAGAGAGAGAGAGAGAGAGAGAGAGAATAAAAAGAAAATACTGTTATGGATTAGAAAGTCTCACCGATGACATCATTGGGAACGACTTTACAAATGAAAAACGACACACAATAATCTTTCTACGTGTACACGGACGCCCACTTGTCGCAGCTACACGCACACAAACACACATACAAGCACGTGTACACACCACGGACCACGGAGGTAAAGATGACGTGTGTGTGTGTGTGTGTGTGTGTGTGTGTGTGTGTGTGTGTGTGTGTGTGTGTGTGTGTGTGTGTGTGTGTGTGTGTGTGTATGACGAACAAACATGCATCTCTTTTTCCATGTATAATTGACACTTTTCTCGTGAAGTATATATATTTTATTTTCATTAATCTCTCTCTCTCTCTCTCTCTCTCTCTCTCTCTCTCTCTCTCTCTCTCTCTCTCTCTCTCTCTCTCTCTCTCTCTCTCTCTCTCTCTCTCTCTCTCTCTCTCTCTCTCTCTCTCTCTCTCTCTCTCTCTCTCTCTCTCTCTCTTTTCAAATAAATAAAGAACAGCATAACTTGTAGACGAACATCTCCCTGAATTTTGTACATGCCAAAACCTTGACCTTTGCTTCCCGTCACTCCTCAACCACGCACATTTTTCCTGCCTGCATTTCCCTCCTGCATGTATTCATAACTCACTATTGTTCTTAACCTTGTCACTTTCTCTCTCCTCTTCTACCCTTCTCTCTCTCTCTTTCTCTTTCTCTTTTCATTTCCTTCCCTCTATAACCTCATTGTCTCCCTCATCTTCATACATTTCCTTCATTATCTCTTCCTTTCATCTATTTAGTCTTCCATTTCCTTCTACTTTCCTCTCCCTCTCACTCATTTATATCTACCGTCATATAATTTTCTGAACACTCCGTCCAGCTTAACTTGGCAGACAGGATCCTCCCAGTCTTTTACTCCGGCGTATATCATTGGCTGGTGTGATACATAAGATTCGCCTATTATGTAATGAAGGTCTCTGATTGGTAGCTGCTAGACAAACACGAGAGTCTGGCATATGAATGAACTAACTCCCACAACATTACTATTCTCTCATTTAGTTATCAGCTTCTTCATCTAGTCATTAATTTCATCATTCAATTATTCATTTATTCATTTAGTTATTCATTCCATCCATTTGTCCAGCTGTATGTTCAATGAATTAAACTTTGAAGACGCGATGAAAAATTAAATCACGTAATCAAGTTCTATTTCTTTCCAGTAATTTTCTCGCGTCAATCATTGATCTTCGAAATTCATGAAATATGAAATACAGATGAAAAAAAATTATAACCATTCAAAAACGTATCCATTTTGTATGTCGTGTCGTGTCTCGTGTGTGTGTGTGTGTGTGTGTGTGTGTGTGTGTGTGTGTGTGTGTGTGTGTGTGTGTGTGTGTGTGTGTGTGTGTGTGTGTGTGTGTGTGTTATTTGAAACAAGATAATGTACACACACATATATATATATATATATATATATATATATATATATATATATATATATATATATATATATATATATATATATATATAAGGTTTTGTTAATATTTCAACACAACTCGTGAAAATTGACACCTAGGGATTCTCAGTCATGCTGATCACGAATCTGGAATTAGTTTTGTCATCATAATTATGGAATTTTCCATTTTGTGGCCCGTAAATTCCACCAGAATTGAGGTCGAAAAGGATTTTTTTCCCATTTTACTACGTAAATATTAGTCCTTTAGGAAATTTGTATAGAAGTAAAGTTATGGAGTTTAGTAATTTTTATCTTATAATGTCATAATCTATCCAATAACTCTAATACTTATGAAAAAAATTTAAATTATGTGTAAGAAATTAATGAATAATACTTTACACTCTTAAATCTATATTTACACTTTACTTCCATTTCACTATAGCTCAACAGAACCGGCGTTTTTTGTTCTTTCTTTTATAATCTATAGGTGTTTTACGTAAACCCGATACCTTTCGAGTTATTTCAAAATATATTATTCATTTCAAAAATTCTTAGGATGTAACCTACGAAATGTCATGCAAACTTCCACACCTCCGAATCTCATGAAAATTGGTACAATGAGGTTTTCGGTGATGCTGAAAACGAATCTGGCCTTATTTTCCTGATTACTATCATATCAAACTGTATTTCACCCTTGCTTGTCTAATAACAATAATGAAATAATCATTATTTAATTTTACTGGCAAATGCTGATCTCATATGACGAAAATACATAGATGACCTACCCTAAATCTACACAATATAACGTACAAGCGTTATTTAGTTTCCATATTTAGAACTGTTGGCGAATTAAACTTGAATAAAACCGATTAAAAGTTATTAAAAGTACTTTTCACATTGGTTAGTTGACATTGTTGACCTCAAGTAAGTTTTCACAAGTCTCACTCTACTGATACTGGATCAAAATTGGATCAAAATCTATACGAAAAGTGTGTTGTTTATATGCAGGTGCATTCTGGTGTAGATGTAAAGTTTTACCGCTGTAGATATTATCGAACTGAGTCGCAGTAAAATTATGTGCTTAAAAAACTTTTTGGTGACCCTGACTGCGGAGGCACGTGCCCCCTGTGGCCCCCGGCCCGGCAAACCCGTCACTAAGTCGCATGTGAAATGTGTAAAGAATTAAAGGGAAAAAACGGAATTTAAGAAGATAAATATAACACACACACACACACACGCACACACACACACACACACGCACACGCACACGCACACACACACGCACACACACACACGCACACACACACACACACACACACACACACACACACACACACACACACACACACACACGCACACACGGGAAAGTGGTTGGGTGGAGGGGGGGAGACGAATGACAGTAAAGAGTTCAGGTAAGAAATTCAAGTGAAAAAAAGAAAAATATGTAATAAAAAATGTGAAGAAACGTAAAGGATAAGAATAAAAAGGGAATTTGTATAGGACTCTTAACCCTTTTTTACACTCCCTTTCCTATATTTATCTATTTTCCTTCCTTTCCCTTTGTTTTCCTA
>JAXIVD010007038.1:0-10000 GCA_036785275.1 Cancer borealis | reverse complement strand
CAATACCGGAAGTGTCCCCTCTAACGCTTCCTCATTACTCTCTTTCTCTTTTTTATTTTTAGTTTCTCCTCTGTGCTCCCTTTCCATAAATAGAGCTTTTACGCCCTTAACCCCCCTCCAACCAATTCTCTTTCTCTCTGTCTCTCTCTCTCTGTCTTTCTCTCTCTCTCTCTCTCTCTCTCTCTCTCTCTCTCTCTCTCTCTCTCTCTCTCTCTTCTCTCTCTCTCTCTCAGCGCACCACAGTCCCCCGCGGCGTGACAAGGACAACTTTTCTCATTAAGTGGTCACGATGGTAAAGGAGCAGGGGGTAAGGGGGCGGGGGGAAGGGGGGCAGGGAGGCAGGAGGGCAGGGAGGAAGAGGGGCAGAGGGGCAAAGGGACAAGGGGGAAAGGGGGCAGGGGCAGGGGGGAAGAGGGACAGGGGCCAGGGAAAGGGGACTGGGAAAGGCAGGAAGGGGATAAGGAAGCTGAAAAGGATAGAGGGAGCGAGATGGCTACAGAGAAGGGAAAGGAGGGATGGGAGAGAGACACAAATAGAGGCTATACTCATTCCCACGTTTTGTTTTCGTTGGAAGTGTGATGAGATCGGCAACACAGGTGAGAGGGAGATAGACAGGTGAGGCAAGGGGGGGAGGAGTGTGTGGAGGAGTAGGGAGCAGCACCTGACGCTTGTTAACCTGCCTCTTTGTATTACGTGATGCTCCACCTCAATTAGGGTGAGACTAGAATAAGGACAGGCGAGATATACCCAAGAAAAACACGTGATACCTTTTCACCTTTCATTCTCTTCAATTAGTACTTTAAGCTGTTAGTACCCACAGGTAGGTTTGCTTACAACGCCCCTTTACAACTCATTACTCCAACCACCTCGCTGCACTACCGTATACAGGATCTGAACCACATGAACCAAACACTAGAGAGGAAGGTCTTGATTCCAGGTCACATAAGACAATGATGGAGTTTATAATTGTTCTAAGAAGGGATGAAGGAGGGTGCTCTAAGGAGGGCTTAAGGGAGCTCTTCGGCCTCGTTCAGATTCAGTGTTGCGGAAAAATGAGCTTCTTTGGGATCATTTCCTGCTGCAATCTGTGTGTGACTGACACTGAAGACTCTCCTCTTGGCAGTGATAGATTTCCAACGCACGCCTGGGATATAGTATAGTCTTCTTCTTCTTCTTCTTCTTCTTCTTCTTCTTCTTCTTCTTCTTCTTCTTCTTCTTCTTCTTCTTCTTCTTCTTCTTCTTCTTCTTCTTCTTCTTCTTCTTCTTCTTCTTCTTCTTCTTCTTCTTCTTCTTCTTCTTCTTCTTCTTCTTCTTCTTCTTCTTCTTCTTCTTCTTCTTCTTCTTCTTCTTCTTCTTCTTCTTCTTCTTCTTCTTCTTCTTCTTCTTCTTCTTCTTCTTCTTCTTCTTCTTCTTCTTCTTCTTCTTCTTCTTCTTCTTCTTCTTCTTCTTCTTCTTCTTCTTCTTCTCTCCCTCCTCCTCCTGCTCCATTTCTAAGCTGGCCAAGTGGACGAAAACTTTGGAGCGCTTCGTATTTTATTTTACGTAAAACCAACACGAGAATTTCATCTACGAGTTCCCTACACATATGAGACTTTGACCTTTGTTAGTCCAGCGATTCCAGTTCCATTATTGCTCCATGCGAGTCCAACTTTTTGTTTAGTTGTTGGATGGTACATGTGTGTGTGTGTGTGTGTGTGTGTGTGTGTGTGTGTGTGTGTGTGTGTGTGTGTGTGTGTGTGTGTGTGTGTGTGTGTGTGTGTGTGTGTGTGTGTGTGTGAAAGTGAAATTATTTTGGGAATGCTGCAATGTATCATTTTATCTAGCACATCATTTTATCTATGCAGAACAAAAATATATCACTGGTATTATAATTGTGTGATAATGGACAGCACAAAATTTAGGGAAAAATATAAATATAAATGTGCTGTGAATCACCCTTTAAAGTTACCCTACATTTGCTACGGAGTCAAGAGCACTGAGTCTGTTGAGAGAGGACATCTTACCCTTCTCAACATTGACTGATTGCTCCATTCAAGGCAAGACGGATCTGCCTTCCTTGCCTAAGAACATCAACAAGGTAAAAATGTAAGTAATTGGCCAAGTCTTCCCACATGCACTACTAGCTAACACGATCCAAGTAGGTTGACGAGGCATCAAGAGTGTCTCGTCGCCTCACCTGCCTGCTTATTACCGAAATCTGCAGGTGTAGTTGTACGGGAGGAAATTAGAGTCAATTAGGAAGCCGTTTGCATCAAAAGCTCTGCCTACTTCATCCCTCTCCCCCTCTGCACACACACACACACACACACACACACACACACACACACACACACACACACACACACACACACACACACTCTCTCTCTCTCTCTCTCTCTCTCTCTCTCTCTCTCTCTCTCTCTCTCTCTCTCTCTCTCTCTCTCTCTCTCTCTCTCTCTCTCTCTCTCTCTCTCTCTCTCTCTCTCTCTCTCTCTCTCTCTCTCTCTCTCTCTCATTGTCACAGCGTAGCACCATTTCATTCTTTTGTATTGTATTTTATATATAATTATTCATTTTATTATAATTTTCGTGTAAATATGATTTTTCTTCTACTTAATATATAACTAATTATTCATGCTATTCTATTTTACGCAGAATTAATAATTTCATTCTATTTCATGTGTAGCTATCCACACATTTTATTTTATTTTACATGTAATTATTTATTTTATTCGATTTCAAGTGTAATTATTCATTTTTAAAGTAACATGAAATTATTAATTCTATTATATTTCAAATGCTATCATAAATCACAACATATTTCACATGCAATGGTTCGTTATTCTATTTCAAGTATATTTATTGATTTTATTTTTCCTCCGTTACCAGCAGACAAGTTCAAGTTAAGACCTTTTCAAGCGGGAAGCATCCGATTACCTCAAGAGCTAAATTGACTCTTGACCTCTTCTAGGAACTCCACCGCCGTTATACTCCCGAGACAGCGTTAGGTGGGTGTTTTTCCTACATTTACCCGGCAGCTCGGGGCGGGAATCCATTTGAGTAAAAGGAAAAAGCATCATTCAGCCCACAGATTTCCCTCACGCCACGGCAGTTCAGAGCCTTTCCCAAGATGAGTGATGTTGCAGCTCACAACGTTAAGGCGGCACCACCACCATCACACACGAGGCTGATGCACTACACACCACAATTTATGTCTCTATGGGTTCTGAGGCTTCCAGGATGTAAAGTTTGCAACATAGTGCCTTCCTCTATGTAACTTGTCCTTCTTTCCTTCTCGTGACATCCACCTGCAAGGCATCACTATCAAGGCTTTCCTGAAAACCTACTTAGAGTTCTCGCTTTTACTTTTATTTTGTGATGCGGCTTATTTTTAACATTTCATTTGTTTTTCCTATATTATTTTTCTTTTTTCTTAGTCTGTAGTTTGCCTCATCCGTGGTAATGAATAAATGAATAAAAAGTATGGCGTTGAATATGTATATAATGTTCCCTTTAGACATAGACAATGATCATCTATGCCCGTAATAACCACACCGAGAACCAATTAGAACCATTAGAACTATCACACTTACGACAACGGGAACGAGAAATGCCAACCGGTTAAAAAGGAGTTCTAAACAGGACACAACCATACCCAACTAACATTTATATTAAAAGACAAATTCAGCTCCCCTGTCGTGTTCCGGTCGTGTTCCTCCAGTGAATACGACTACCACGGTGGAAGGAAGGAGGAATGAAGGAAGGAAGGTTGGGCAAATTCCGCTCAGAACTTCCTCACTCAGAACCAACTTGCACCAATGAGTTCTGGAATTTACGTGCCTAGAGTCTTTTTCCCAGATATTTTCCAACTGAAATTCAATAGCACTTCATTTTCTCTTTTTTTCTGGTCAAGATTCTCAATCACGGGGACAAGTGACGGAGCGTAAACTTTAAAAAGCGTTTAGGCAGTTGGAAAAAAAAAAGGCAAAAAGTGGCCCAGATTCCAACCACTTTACATTGAAAACGAACAGAAAATAATAGGATAATTTCTTTCCAAAAATGAAAATATAAAGAAAACAAAGGATAATAAGAGAAGAGAAAAGAAAAGAATAACTGGACAACAACAGAACACATAAGGGAGTACCGTTACAAAGGCAAAACTCCCGCCATCAACCAAACCAGTAATGAGTAAACACCAAACCCAAAACATAAAACGGTTAAATATACTCCCAGCCTATACCTCTAACCTCCTCTCCTTACTTTCTACGATCAACTATAAATTTTACTATGCCGTAACCTCTCCTTTCCTTCCGCAATCTACTGTAAACGCTGCCAGAATACCATAAGAGGTGAGGGATGAGAGGGAAAGAGAAACTCGCTGTAACAAATGATGAAGGAAAAGTTGTCGTCACGGATGGCTTCCTTCCCCGAGGGCGTCTCACTGAGGAAAGGGATCGCGTCTCGGGGAGCAAACCCTTCATAGGCAAACATTTATGCCCCCCCAGGCCCTAAACAGCCCTTATTTGGGAAAGGCCTCGGGAATAGGAGCAAGGAATCTAAATGAGGTTTCTAAGATGTGTGGGGGAATTGTGACTTCAATTTTTCATACTCTCTTGCTGTCTTCTATCGTTGTAGTTTTTATAGTTAATGCTGTTATGAATTTGCTAATTGCATTCCACCCTCCTACACAAGACTTTATACCTAATATCGCCTTTTTCTGTCCACCTCACTAATGCAGGAGTTAACCAGCATCATCACTCTTTCATCTTTTTCACTGGTAAGCTCTGGAACTGTATTAATTTAGTTTTTCCACCTTCCTACAACTTCAGTACTTTCAAGAGAAGTATCATAATACACCTTCATAATTTTATCGGCCAACCCTTCCAGAACTTTAATCTAAATACTTTCTCAGAATAGTAATTTTAGCAGGATTATATATACTTTTTTTTAGCCCTTAGCCTGCCTCCCTCCCTCACATGTATAAAGGAAAAGGAATCGAGGCGGGAATTAAACCCTTTGGGAACACTAAACTATTTTTTAAGCGTTTGGATTCGTGGTACTCAGGAAACAAAAAATATTTCATTCATTACTTTGGTGAAGTGAATCCGGAAAGAAAAAATATATAAATAGATACATACGGATAAAGTCGAAAAGAGAAAGAAAGAAAGAGAGAGAGAGAGAGAGAGAGAGAGAGAGAGAGAGAGAGAGAGAGAGAGAGAGAGAGAGAGAGAGAGAGAGAGAGAGAGAGAGAGAGAGAGAGAGAGAGAGAGAGAGAGAGAGAGAGAGAGAGAGAGAGAAGAAAAAAAAAAAGATTAACAGAATAGTAAAACAATACGTATATACATAGGTAAGTAGGTAGGGAGTTACATTTTTTTCTTTTTTTTGTGGTTGAGTTAGAAGGACGCAGCAAGCCGTAACTAAAATGCATTGTTCTCCTGAAGGTGTGAGGAATACTTACCTAAGGACGGGGCGGTGCTGGTGGTTGGAAGTAACTCAGCATCAAACAATAGCAGGAGGACAGCAAGGAGGAGGAGGAGGACAAGGACGAGCAGGACCTGGAAAAAATGAGAGTGAAGGTGAGGACTGAAGGTGAGGTGAACAGAAACATAAGCACATTGCAAGAACAAGTAACACTCATAATATACGTTAAAAAAAAAGGAGTAATTACTGTCTTCATATTTTCGTAACTAGTAGAGAACAGGACAGAAAAGTTAGAAGGTAAGGTAAGGTAAGGTTAGTTAGGTTAGGTTAGGTTAGGTAGAGAGCGGGACAGAAAAGGTTGAAGGTAAGGTAAGGTAAGGTAAAGTAAGCTAAGCTAAGCTAAAGTTAAAGTTAAAGTTAAAGTTAAAGTTAAAGTTAAAGTTAAAGTTAAAGTTAAGTTAAGTTAAGTTAAGTTAAGTTAAGTTAAGTTAAGTTAAGTTAAGTTAAGTTAAGTTAAGTTAAGTTAAGTTAAGTTAAGTTAAGTTATGTTAAGTTAGTTAAGTTAAGTTATGTTAAGTTAAGTTAAGTTAAGTTAAGTTAGGTTAGGTTAGGTTAGGTAGAGAGCGGGACAGAAAAGGTAGAAGGTAAGGTAAGGTAAGGTAAGGTAAGGTAAGATAAGGTAAGGTAAGGTAAGGTAAGGTAAAGTTAGGTTAGGTTAGGTTAGATAGAGAGCTGGACGGAGAAGTTACAAGGTTCCTCTCCATTCACTCTTACAAAAATAACTCCGTTTCAGTCTCTTTTGTCATAAGATTTGGTTTTTGAATGACTCTTATGACACACCATTGTTCCCTCTCGAGTAATTCAGTGTTTCTTTTTTATAATATAAGACTAAATAAGTAACACATACACGAGGTGAGTGTAGTAATAGGAACAGCAGGATGATAATTAGACGGTGAAGACAAGAACAAAGAAGAAGCAGAAGAAAAGAAGATAAAGAAAAAAAAAGAAGAAAAAAAACAGGAAGAATGAAACGATGGGAGGAAAAGGTACAAACAAAACAATAAAAGATAAAAAAAAGAACACGGAAAAAAATATACAAAAAATACAAAAAAGATAAAAAATATCAACTAGGAAGATAAAAAAGATAACGTAGAGGGAAAGAAGGACAGAGGAGAGGAAGCAAGGGAGATAAGGCGAGTGTGTCTGGCAGCAGGTTTCCCTTTCCTCTATCCCTCTGGAGCCAATTAAGTGTTAAGCAGCAGACGAGACTTTTACCACAATACGACACCACCAACTGACCTGCCTTCTCCTTGCTGTTGTTGCCGGTGGTGGTGGTGGTGGTGGTGGTGGTGGTGGTGGTGGTGGTGGTGGTGGTGGTGTGGAAAACGTAAGTAGTGATATATCAAACGAGAGGAACAAAATACGATGAAGAAAAACAAAGAAATTCGTGAAGAAAGTTATGAAAAAGAAGAAAAAACGAAAAAAATGCATATAATCACAAAGGATAGAAAGAGATAGAAAGCAAGAGAGAAAGGGAAGTAAAGACATAACCTTAGATACCTCATCACCTCTTTAACTCCTTCCTTCTCTGTCTTAACTCTTCCCGTCCATTCACTTCCTCCTCCGTCTTACATAATCCACCCCGTCCTTCTAATTCTGTCCATTACCTTCCCACACACAGCTTCTCACCTCCCCGCTCTGCCATACCCCTCATCCTCCTAGTCCACCCCTTACTTCCTCTTTCTGGCCTGTCCGCTGCAAATCAACACCCGCCCCGCCCTGCCCCGCCCTGCCCCGCCCCGCCTCACCCTGCTCTGCCCCGCCCTGCACCGCCCTGTCCTCTACGCTTCTGCTGCGGAAAAGTCGTTGTCACCTGTCTGCCTCACCCTGTCATCCACGCGTTGAGAGAGAGAGAGAGAGAGAGAGAGAGAGAGAGAGAGAGAGAGAGAGAGAGAGAGAGAGAGAGAGAGAGAGAGAGAGAGAGAGAGAGAGAGAGAGAGGGGGGAGAGAGAGGGAGAGAGAGGAGGGGCGTCATCGTAAACAGGAGATGCAGGACGTACCACTCTAACACACGCACACGCACACGCACACGCGCGCACACACACACACACACACACACACACACACACACACACACACACACACACACACACATACACACACACACACACACACACACTGTCAATGGTATAGTAGAGTAGACATTATAACCTCAAACTGTTTTTTTTTAGACTACGTACATACATTAGCAGGCAAACTAAACCTTTCCCGCCACATTTTGCCGTTCATAAATACTACAATGATTGCCAAAGTGAATGGTAATTATAAAGTCATGAAAACTTGATCCAATATAACGTAATGAAGGCAAGCAACGCGAACATTCTGATAACACATCTTTATGCCAGTTTGGTGTGCAGTAAACTGAGACAACAAAAATTATAAGTGGTCTAGTCTAGTCTTCCTGAAAGCTAATTAGCAAGTGTCTGTTTACTTCACATTAAGCAGTTATCTGTGTCGGACATGTAAGCGTCAGGGTAACACAGGATACAATGACTTGAGGTAAGATAAGATAAAGTAAGGTAAGGTAAGGTAAGGTAAGGTAAGGTAAGGTAAGGTAAGGTAAGGTAAGGTAAGGTAAGGTAAGGTAAGGTAAGGTAAGGTAAGGTAAAGTAAGGTAAGTAAGGTTAGGTTAGGTCAGGTTAGGTTAGGTTTCCCTCCACTGAGTAACTGTATTTTAACCGTTGTCACCACCCTCCCTCAGCCCTTTTTTTCTTTTCTTAAATAGTTATTGATAAAAAGCATATATGGTAATCCAAAATTTACCTTTCAACACCAAAACCTCATTTCAATACTTTTCTTTTCGTCCGTAAATTGTTATAAAATAAAAGTAACCAACTGATTCGAAACTTTAGCTGATTAGTTTTTCCTCGATTTTTTCTTAAACATTCGGTAATTTTTTCTTTACATCCTTAATACGACGTTTCATTGGTGGGACACACTTATGTTCGCGCCAACCTCTCATTTTTACGTGCAAAGTCAGTCATGTTTTTATTTTTAACAGAAGTTCATACCTGCTCTGAGCACTCAAATACAACTGAAAGGAGACTATTTAGCTATCTTTTGATCTTGAAGGAAAATGTTCTTGCTTCCGAACTACGAACTCAGATTTACTTACACCTACAACACCGCTTTCCCTCACACCCAGCACCGTGCAGATGCATTTCACAATAGTATGTAGCAGTGCCCGGGAGTGCGTCTGCCTGTGTGATGGATCTGACATTTGCTGACGTTGAGTGACATTTTCCATTTATCGGAGTGTTCTGTTCTGCGATTTATATTCTTTTCAGAGGAACACAGATTTTACTGAAGGCTCTATCTGTCTTTTCAGTTCCTATCCTTCATATCAGCACACAAATTTTTACAGATTTTTCTTCACCCGAGCATTAACTAAAAATAGTGTGAGGGAGAACAGCCTTAAGGGACGCCACCGTAGTGTTTCCAGATAGCCTTCAGGATGTCAATGCTCCCTCGCAGTGTATCGGTAGTCGACGCGATAAATCACCTCCGTCCCAACACCACCCCACGACACCTGTGACTCATGACGCATGGGGAGGGAAAATGCCGTCACATTTATCACGCGGTGTCAAACAGATGATACAAACTCCCAGCCAATTAACAACGCGTGAATCTTTGTTGAATAGTTTTGTGAAGTGAAGTGATTAACGTAATATTCCAGTGGAGATCGTTTGTATAAGTTTATTTTCACAACGAAGCCATATGTTCACCTGGAAGGATTGAGATAAGGATGTAGAATGTAGTGTTTGGTTATTCTATGTTAGTGTTTGCGTGTGTGTGTGTTTTGTTCTTGCTGTATGTGCATATACTTGTTACAAAATAATAATAATAATAATAATAATAATAATAATAATGAAATCAGAATAAAAGCACTATATTCTTCCTTCATCTTTGTTAAAAATGATGACTTCTTTTTTCTATCTTGCTTCGTCCACCTTTCTGTCAGTAAGAACAAGCTTTTATCCCATTAACTATTATTTCCACACAAGTAGATAAAGCCTCAAACTACCATAAACATGAACACAAAGTACCAATTTGCACAACGTTCAATAATAAAAACAAGAAAATGGTTTTACACTTTTCTAATAATCTTTAAATAAAAAACATTGAAATCGCAAAATAATGTGTTAAAAAATAATATATTACCAAAAAAATGTCTCAAAATACAGATCTTTCCTTCACCTACATATATATTCCTTAACCCTAATTAGAGGATGGTCTTGGAGGAAGGTGAGCAGCGTGTTTCTGTTAATTCCAAAGATTCTGTTGACAAGTGAAGTTAAGTAAACAGATGTGGAGTGACATCTTCAGGTTTCCAGCCCTGTGGCACGGCAGCCTGTTTCCAGACTTTGCTGAGACAAGTTACAGAGAGAGGAGGGGGAGAGAGAGAGAGAGAGAGAGAGAGAGAGAGAGAGAGAGAGAGAGAGAGAGAGAGAGAGAGAGAGAGAGAGAGAGAGAGAGAGAGAGAGAGTACCTAGGTAAAGATCTCAACGAGAACAATGCCCCTTTACCCCTTCTTTCTAAG
>JAXIVD010007037.1:0-21638 GCA_036785275.1 Cancer borealis | reverse complement strand
GTAGGGTATCCTAGGTTTCCAGCGGCATGTAAGGACAGGCATCAAGGGGAGGGATCAACAGGCAGGTGGGATTTATACATTATTACACCTTGATAAAAGAACAGCAAGTTAGCTTAGCCTTCTGCTTCTACTTACCATTTCCATTTTAAGTCTGGGAGTATGGTGAGGTTTGCATACATACATGGATCACAGAATCAAAACCATTATTGTTTAGTCATCAGTGTCAGGCAGTTTCAATAGTAATTATTAGTATTACACACACACACACACACACACACACACACACACACACACACACACACACACACACACACACACACACACACACACACATTCACACACACACACACACACACACACACACACACACACACACACAGCCTACGATAAGGGCAGTGAAATGCTACATGCTAATTTATGTAGCCTATACATAACCTATTTCAAGGAAATTACAGAGTGTAGTGTCAATTAGCTACATAAAAGATTCATGGAAAAAGTAAATTTAAGAATCTCAATTATATCACACCTTGAATTGTATAAACAAATACTTCTGTTGAACCCAATTATCCCCGCCCCCCCCAACTACATTTATCTGTGTACGCATGAGTCTGTTGTAGACATGTGTACGATATTAATAAACAGGACTTTGGAAGCAGGATAGAAAACCTCATCCAGATATTGGTGGGAGGGAATACTCCAGATATCTTACAACTGCAAAACTAAAAGCCTAATTTTGTAATCTAAAGGAAGTGATGCTAAATATTAAAGTTTCTGAGTCATTATAAAACATCACTTCATAGTGTTTCCATTTTTTTTCTCAGAGTATCTACTTAAATTCCTCACCAACTGCCTCTCTCCTTTCTAGATAATATCAGACTGAGGGAATCACTGAGTTGTTGCAACATTAGATACACTACTATGAATACTTATATTACGTCATTCTGTTAGTGTAAACTCTGTACTTTGCCAAACACAAAATGTGACATATCACTCAGAACACCAGGCACCCAACAACTTACTATTGCAGTACCAAGGAAGGACAGGAAGATTTGCATACATTCCTGAGGGAAAGCAATGGTGTTATGTATGCACACTCACACTTGTGAGCCAACAATACTACATCTGGTGCTCTGCAATGCCTAGAAAACTCATTTACTTTACCTGTCAATGACACAACTTTTCACATAACTATACTCTCTTCTTTCACAGCATTCACCTAACTACCTTCTCTCCACACAACATTCACAAGGAATCTTAACTGCAAATTTTACACCTCAACTCTTGCTAAATAAGCTTTCGTTGAGCTGTGCATTCTAGGACAACTCAGTCCATTGTTGTTCCCTTTTTAATGGATTTGTCTTCCCATATACAAAGTATGCTTTGTGTTGCGTGTTTCTGTCCCGCTGCAGTCAAAGGTTATTCATCTCATCAACTCCTTTTCTCAAACTGATCGTCTTCAATTCCTTACACTGTGCACCAATATTATGTCTCTCAGTGTCCTGTACCTTGTGCATTCTACTTTCACTTCCTGAGGAGTAATGGCATCCTGCACCACCATCATTAACAACACTCATCCCCTACTCCTACTGCACTCCTACACTCCTACACTCCTACAGGGGACTTACGTGGCATGTTGATCTGGTGTGCTGCATACTGAGGTGCTTCCTGCATGTGTGGTGGTGGTGGAGGTGGACCATATGACCCGCCCTGAGGCACCCCCGTGGCATGGCTCATAGGGTGGACCATACCCACTTGAGGTGCAGGTGCTAGTGGTCCTCCTCCACCTCCATTATGAGCTAGGTGAGCCACATGTGCAGCTGACTGATGGGGGAGTGTGCTGTACCCACTGGTCCGCTCACTTCGACGCGGGTGACCAATGGGGTAGTTGGGTGCATAGTTACTTGGCACCTGAAACACCACCATCATCACCATCACCATTATCATCATCACCATCACCATCATCATCATCATCATTAGCATGCAGCACTAACACAGAAGGGTGGTAAAGTGGTATACAGTGACAGGTTGCGTGGGAGAGTAGAATGTGGGTGATAGAGGCAGAGAAACCGTCACAAACAAAGATAGATAGATATAAAGGAAGAAAGGCACAAAGAGAGAGAGAGAGAGAGAGAGAGAGAGAGAGAGAGAGAGAGAGAGAGAGAGAGAGAGAGAGAGAGAGAGAGAGAAAAAAAAGAGAAAAAGAGAGAGAGAGAGAGAGAGAGAGAGAGAGAGAGAGAGAGAGAGAGAGAGAGAGAGAGAGAGAGAGAGAGAGAGAGAGAGAGAGAGAGAGACCTATGCCTGATGTGACAGTTCCTTGCACACCTACAACACACCCAACACATAATTTCCCTCCACACACACACACACCTGGGGCGGAGCAACAGCTGGGGGTGTGCGGTACTCCCTGGAGCCACGGGAGAGGGAGGAAACAGAACGGTTGGCCTGTGGGGGTGTTGGGGGTTTGGTGGTGGGGGCCGGGCCTGCAGAGGTAGGGGGTTGCTGGTGGGCGGGTAGAGGAGGCACACCCACCCCCACGCTGCTGGCTGACCGGCGGGAACGAGGTGTGGAGGCAGAGGAGGAGCGCAGACCATGGCCAATGTCATCCAGGACTGTAAGGAACACACAATACAATGTACCTCACCTATAAGGGAACACACAGCTGGGAATGACCATCACCACAGTGTATTACAGAGGCTCTCTCTCTCTCTCTCTCTCTCTCTCTCTCTCTCTCTCTCTCTCTCTCTCTCTCTCTCTCTCTCTCTCTCTCTCTCTCTCTCCCGTGTGTGTGTGTGTGTGTGTGTGTGTGTGTGTGTGTGTGTGTGTGTGTGTGTGTGTGTGTGTGTGTGTGTGTGTGTGTGTGTGTGTGTGTGTGCGTGCGTGTGTGCGTGCGTGCGTGTGTGCGCGCGTGTGCGTGTGCGTGCGCGTGTGCGTGTGCGTGCGCGTGCGCGTGCGCGTGTGCGTGTGTGCGTGTGTGTGTGTGTGTGTGTGTGTGTGCAAGTATTCAGAGTTACACCAGGAAAGATAATAAACTGGAGTTGAGTTGTGCACGAACACACTACTCTGGAAGGGAGGCATTAATGATGATGATGATGATCACTCATTATAAATCATCATCGTTATGCTTAGAGGGGTAAGCTTCATCCACCTGGTGACTAGTTTACATGAATATGAAAACAAAGAATCATCAACACAACACAGGCAGCCATCCTGCTGCCTCTCCGCTCCTCTTGGCTGCACTCACCGGTGAAGTCGATGGGTTTGCGAACATATTTGATGGGCTTCTCAGTGTTAGAGGGAGCCAGGATCTTGTACTGGCGAGCCGTTGTTTTGTTGGTGGTGAGGACGCCAATCTCACGCCGCGCCACCTTCTCTTTGTGCACCATCACCATCTGTGGGAGTGTGTGGAAAGGGTGTGTAATAATTGAATCACTATCAGATGCTATGCCACATGCACCTCACACAGGTATTACCAAAGCACATTCCCCCCCCCACCCACACACCCACACACTCACACACACACACACACACCCGTTCTAGTATTCCAAACAAAACTTTATCATCTTCGCTCGCTAGTATTGTATCATTATAAAAGCCAAGGTGATACACAGCCTGTGTGAACCCAGAGAACCTTAGCACCACATGCTCTGGCCCAGGTTTGACTGCCTCTGAGGCCAGCTGGTCCACTGCTACTAAGGATTGGGGGCCATTTCAGGGATGTGGTATTGATAGCTTGGATGAAATAAGCCACACACACCACCTTGGCTTATGGCATCTTGGTGGGGAAACACATGTTGTCCAATGCCTCACCGTGGTCCGTCTAGTGAGGTTACACCTGTCTAGTTTAGCCTTAATTATTACTGCAGTACACAGCTCTCTTCACCATGCTATTGTGTTACTTACAACTAAACATATACACATAATACCCATCTTTCCCCTTACTTGTGCACTCCTTCACTATTCTTACTGCTACACACTCTTCCTTCCTTCCTTCCACCAGGCCAACATGCCAGGTGACAATCCTATAATTCCTAAATAGCTAACACACTTTACAATACTTCACCACAACATCTTTACTGCTCACATCTTACAATCCTTTCACATTTACTGCAGTCACTCTCCTTTCTCCTTGACACATTTGTAAGTTCCTCCCTTCAATTAGCCAATCTTGATGCCATCCTCATATTCCAGTATCAAGTGACAACTCTAGTGTGCTGTTAAGTGACAACTCTAGTGTGCTGTTAAGTGACAACTCTGGTGTACTGTTAAGTGACAACTCTAGTGTGCTGTTAAGTGACAACTTTAGTGTACTGTTAAGTGACAACTCTAGTGTGCTGTTAAGTGACAACTCTGGTGTACTGTTAAGTGACAACTCTAGTGTGCTGTTAAGTGACAACTTTAGTGTACTGTTAAGTGACAACTCTGGTGTACTGTTAAGTGACAACTCTAGTGTGCTGTTAAGTGACAACTCTAGTGTGCTGTTAAGTGACAACTCTAGTGTGCCGTTAAGTGACAACTCTAGTGTGCTGTTAAGTGACAACCCTAGTGTGCTGTTAAGTGACAACTCTAGTGTGCTGTTAAGTGACAACCCTAGTGTGCTTTAAGTGACAACTCTAGTGTGCTGTTAAGTGACAACTCTAGTATGCTGTTAAGTGACAATTCTACTGTGCTGTTAAGTGACAACTCTAGTATGCTGTTAAGTGACAATTCTAGTATGCTGTTAAGTGACAACTCTAGTATGTTGTTAAGTGACAACTCTAGTATGCTGTTAAGTGACAACTCTAGTGTGCTGTTAAGTGAGAACTCTAGTGTGCTGTTAAGTGACAACTCTAGTATGCTGTTAAGTGACAACTTTAGTGTGCTGTTAAGTGACAATCCTAGTGTGCTGTTAAGTGACAACTCTAGTATGCTGTTAAGTGACAACTCTAGTATGCTGTTAAGTGACAACTCTAGTATGCTGTTAAGTGACAACTCTAGTATGTTGTTAAGTGACAACTCTAGTGTGCTGTTAAGTGACAACTCTAGTGTGCTGTTAAGTGACAACCCTAGTGTGCTGTTAAGTGACAACTCTAGTGTGCTGTTAAGTGACAACCCTAGTGTGCTGTTAAGTGACAACTAGTGTGCTGTTAAGTGACAATCCTAGTGTGCTGTTAAGTGACAACTAGTGTGCTGTTAAGTGACAACCCTAGTATGCTGTTAAGTGACAACTCTAGTGTGCTGTTAAGTGACAACCCTAGTGTGCTGTTAAGTGACAACTAGTGTGCTGTTAAGTGACAACCCTAGTATGCTGTTAAGTGACAACTAGTGTGCTGTTAAGTGACAACCCTAGTATGCTGTTAAGTGACAACTCTAGTGTGCTGTTAAGTGACAACCCTAGTGTGCTGTTAAGTGACAACTCTAGTATGTTGTTAAATGACAACTCTACTGTGCTGTTAAGTGACAACTCTAGTATGCTGTTAAGTGACAATTCTAGTATGCTGTTAAGTGACAACTCTAGTATGCTGTTAAGTGACAACTTTAGTGTGCTGTTAAGTGACAATCCTAGTGTGCTGTTAAGTGACAACTCTAGTATGCTGTTAAGTGACAACTCTAGTATGCTGTTAAGTGACAACTCTAGTATGCTGTTAAGTGACAACTCGTGTGCTGTTAAGTGACAACTCTAGTGTGCTGTTAAGTGACAACTCTAGTATGCTGTTAAGTGACAACTCTAGTATGTTGTTAAGTGACAACTCTAGTATGCTGTTAAGTGACAACTCTAGTATGCTGTTAAGTGACAACTCTAGTGTGCTGTTAAGTGACAACTCTAGTATGCTGTTAAGTGACAACTCTAGTGTGCTGTTAAGTGACAGCTCTAGTGTGCTGTTAAGTGACAACTCTAGTGTGCTGTTAAGTGACAACTCTAGTGTGCTGTTAAGTGACAACTCTAGTATGCTGTTAAGTGACAACTCTACTGTGCTTTTAAGTGACAACTCTAGTATGCTGTTAAGTGACAATTCTAGTATGCTGTTAAGTGACAACTCTAGTATGTTGTTAAGTGACAACTCTAGTATGCTGTTAAGTGACAACTCTAGTGTGCTGTTAAGTGACAACTCTAGTGTGCTGTTAAGTGAGAACTCTAGTATGCTGTTAAGTGACAACTCTAGTGTGCTGTTAAATGACAACTCTAATATGCTGTTAAGTGATAATTTTAGTGTGCTGTTAAGTGACAATCCTAGTGTGCTGTTAAGTGACAACTCTAGTATGCTGTTAAGTGACAACTCTAGTATGCTGTTAAGTGACAACTCTAGTATGCTGTTAAGTGACAACTCTAGTGTGCTGTTAAGTGACAACTCTAGTATGCTGTTAAGTGACAACTCTAGTATGCTGTTAAGTGACAACTCTAGTGTGCTGTTAAGTGACAACTCTAGTATGCTGTTAAGTGACAACTCTAGTGTGCTGTTAAGTGACAGCTCTAGTGTGCTGTTAAGTGACAACTCTAGTGTGCTGTTAAGTGACAACTCTAGTGTGCTGTTAAGTGACAACTCTAGTATGCTGTTAAGTGACAACTCTACTGTGCTTTTAAGTGACAACTCTAGTATGCTGTTAAGTGACAATTCTAGTATGCTGTTAAGTGACAACTCTAGTATGTTGTTAAGTGACAACTCTAGTATGCTGTTAAGTGACAACTCTAGTGTGCTGTTAAGTGAGAACTCTAGTATGCTGTTAAGTGACAACTCTAGTGTGCTGTTAAGTGACAACTCTAGTATGCTGTTAAGTGACAATTTTAGTGTGCTGTTAAGTGACAATCCTAGTGTGCTGTTAAGTGACAACTCTAGTATGCTGTTAAGTGACAACTCTAGTATGCTGTTAAGTGACAACTCTAGTATGTTGTTAAGTGACAACTCTAGTATGCTGTTAAGTGACAACTCTAGTGTGCTGTTAAGTGACAACCCTAGTGTGCTGTTAAGTGACAACTCTAGTGTGCTGTTAAGTGACAACCCTAGTGTGCTGTTAAGTGACAACTAGTGTGCTGTTAAGTGACAACTCTAGTATGCTGTTAAATGACAACTCTACTGTGCTGTTAAGTGACAACTCTAGTATGCTGTTAAGTGACAATTCTAGTATGCTGTTAAGTGACAACTCTAGTATGCTGTTAAGTGACAACTCTAGTGTGCTGTTAAGTGACAACTCTAGTGTGCTGTTAAGTGACAACCCTAGTGTGCTGTTAAGTGACAACTCTAGTGTGCTGTTAAGTGACAACCCTAGTGTGCTGTTAAGTGACAACTAGTGTGCTGTTAAGTGACAACTCTAGTATGCTGTTAAGTGACAACTCTACTGTGCTGTTAAGTGACAACCCTAGTGTGCTGTTAAGTGACAACTCTAGTGTGCTGTTAAGTGACAACCCTAGTGTGCTGTTAAGTGACAACTAGTGTGCTGTTAAGTGACAACTCTAGTATGCTGTTAAGTGACAACTCTACTGTGCTGTTAAGTGACAACTCTAGTATGCTGTTTCATCAAGAAGTTCCAAGGCAATCAAACTGACCTTCTGTCAAACAAAAACACAATAACCTCTCGTTTAAAATACACATTTTGGATTTAACAACATATCAAAAAAAGTCTTTTTTTTGCTTTAATTACAAAATTTCTTTGGAATAACGGGATGGAATATATTTGATGTGTATTTACACTATATAGGAAAATTATGTTTGCATTACGCTCTAGGAACACAATACTTGCATAAATTGCTAAGTCCCAGTAAAGTGTTCGAGGTTGGTCAATCTTGCAATTACTCTGTGCATCGTGTGAAAATAATGCACAAATGACTGGCCTTCTCCTTCCAGAAGAGAGGGAATAATAATAATAATAATAATGTAGTGTACCTGTGATATGTAGTTGACTTGGCTTTCCATCTCTGCCAGCTGGTTGGCCTGCTGCTCCACCATCTGCAGGAAGTTGTAGGCAAGGGTGTTGATCTGATAGGCAACACTAGCCAGGCTCTGAGTAGTATAGTTTTTGGTTTCCTCCAGCGCCCCATTCTTGTTCTCTGCCTGGAAGAGGGTAACATTAGGTTTAGCATCATTGTAACTTAACATTCATCATCATCATCATCATTATCATTCTCCACTCATCTTTATTAGCTGACCATCTATTCCATGCCACCCAAGCATGCCTTCCTTTACCATCCCAGAGCTGCCTTTCTATTACACTAATTCTTCATCTAACTCAGTGCAAGACGTGCCCTGCCCATGTCCATTGTTTTCTTTCAACCCTGTGTAACCCTAGTTGCACATTCCAACAGTGCCAGGGGAAGTGCAGGTTTTCTTCATTTCCTAGAACTATCAGGTTGGATGAGAAGACATATCTGATAAGCATAAAAGTATTAGTGAAGTGAGCTTGGCCGTTAACAGGCCAATTGGACATCACAAAGTTGTAGGTGGACAGTGAACCTTCCACCATCTCTGTACACTTCATCACCATACTTGGCCTTCCACCTAACTTGCAATTAATCCCACAAACTTGTTTGGGTAGACCTACCAATCTGAAGTAATGCATGGGTCACTACACACTAAATACAATTTAAATGCAAACATATCTTTGTGGTTCATGTATGTGCACAAGGAGCCATGGTTACAGTAAGTACAGGTGGTACACAATATTATATGATTATTTTGTGGCAGAGTTATAGTATTTTCTTTGTAATATCACTTAAAAGCATTAAAAGTATGTAAGAAGTGATTACAAACGACTTTTTTTATGGACAGTTGTGTTTGAGTGACAGATGGCAAAGGTAGCACAGCTCTCCTTCCCAGAGGAACACAGTGCATCAGAAGGTGAGTACGTGGGTGACACCCACTAACAATACACAACACAGTACATCAGAAGGTGAGTACATGGGTGACACCCACTAACAATACACAACACACTATGTATGTGGTATTCAATACTCCATGCAGCGGTAACTCAATCTCACTGGTTACAACAGTGTCATTGTGCTAGGTAGTATTCAATTGTTAGTGAACTTTTATCCAAAGTTATGCACCACACATTCAAGTTAATGTGACTATAATAAGAATGTATACATTCTATAGAACTGGAAAAAATTAAGTATATTTTGTGTTGCCTATGGTAAGTGCCACAAGCAAAGCCATGCTTTGAAGAGGTGCCACACACTATACCAGTACCACCACTTGTTTCAAGTGATGTATCATTATAGCCTGAAATATCTGGTCTTAATGACCACAATTCCCTCCTTTAAAAATCACCAAGGACGTAATGTATAATAATAAACCTGTTACTTTGTAAGAGTTCACGTCACTACAAGGTGAGACTGTTACTGGGTAAGGGTTCACGTCACTACAAGGAGAGACTGTTACTGGGTAAGGGTTCACGTCATTATAAGGAGAGACTGTTATTGGGTAAGGGTTCACGTCACTATAAGGAGAGACTGTTACTGGGTAAGGGTTCACGTCACTACAAGGAGAGACTGTTACTGGGTAAGGGTTCACGTCACTATAAGGAGAGACTATTACTGGGTAAGGGTTCACGTCACTACAAGGTGAAACTGTTACTGGGTAAGGGTTCACGTCACTACAAGGTGAGACTGTTACTGGGTAAGGGTTCACGTCACTACAAGGTGAGACTGTTACTGGATAAGGGTTCACATCACTACAAGGTGAGACTGTTACTGGGTAAGGGTTCACGTCACTACAAGGTGAGACTGTTACTGGGTAAGGGTTCACGTCACTACAAGGTGAGACTGTTACTGGGTAAGGGTTCACGTCACTACAAGGAGAGACTGTTACTAGGTAAGGGTTCACCTCACTATAAGGAGAGACTGTTACTGGGTAAGGGTTCACGTCACTACAAGGTGAGACTGTTACTGGGTAAGGGTTCACGTCACTACAAGGTGAGACTGTTACTAGGTAAGGGTTCACCTCACTATAAGGAGAGACTGTTACTGGGTAAGGGTTCACGTCACTACAAGGTGAGACTGTTACTGGGTAAAGGTTCACGTCACTACAAGGTGAGACTGTTACTGGGTAAGGGTTCACGTCACTACAAGGAGAGACTATTACTGGGTAAGGGTTCACGTCACTACAAGGAGAGACTGTTACTGGATAAGGGTTCACGTCACTACAAGGTGAGACTATTACTGGGTAAGGGTTCACGTCACTACAAGGTGAGACTGTTACTGGATAAGGGTTCACGTCACTACAAGGTGAGACTGTTACTGGGTAAGGGTTCACATCACTACAAGGTGAGACTGTTACTGGGTAACGGTTCACATCACTACAAGGTGAGATTGTTACTGGGTAAGGGTTCACGTCACTGCAAGGTGAGACTGTTACTGGGTAAGGGTTCACGTCACTACAAGGTGAGACTGTTACTGGGTAAGGATTCACATCACTACAAGGTGAGACTGTTACTGGGTAAGGGTTCACGTCACTACAAGGTGAGACTGTTACTGGGTAAGGATTCACATCACTACAAGGTGAGACTGTTACTGGGTAAGGGTTCACATCACTACAAGGTGAGACTGTTACTGGGTAAGGGTTCACGTCACTATAAGGAGAGACTGTTACTGGGTAAGGATTCACGTCACTACAAGGTGAGACTGTTACTGGGTAAGGGTTCACATCACTACAAGGTGAGACTGTTACTGGGTAAGGGTTCACGTCACTACAAGGTGAGACTGTTACTGGGTAAGGGTTCACGTCACTACAAGGAGAGACTGTTACTGGGTAAGGGTTCACGTCACTACAAGGTGAGCCTGTTACTGGGTAAGGGTTCACGTCACTACAAGGTGAGCCTGTTATTAGGTAAGGGTTCACGTCACTACAAGGTGAGACTATTACTGGGTAAGGGTTCACGTCACTACAAGGTGAGACTGTTACTGGGTAAGGGTTCACGTCACTACAAGGTGAGACTGTTACTGGGTAAGGGTTCACGTCACTATAAGGAGAGACTGTTACTGGGTAAAGGTTCACGTCACTACAAGGTGAGACTGTTACTGGGTAAGGGTTCACGTCACTATAAGGAGAGACTGTTACTGGGTAAGGGTTCACGTCACTATAAGGAGAGACTATTACTGGGTAAGGGTTCACGTCACTACAAGGTGAGACTGTTACTGGGTAAGGGTTCACGTCACTATAAGGAGAGACTGTTACTGGGTAAGGGTTCACGTCACTACAAGGTGAGCCTGTTACTGGGTAAGGGTTCACGTCACTACAAGGTGAGCCTGTTATTAGGTAAGGGTTCACGTCACTACAAGGTGAGACTATTACTGGGTAAGGGTTCACGTCACTACAAGGTGAGACTGTTACTGGGTAAGGGTTCACGTCACTACAAGGTGAGACTGTTACTGGGTAAGGGTTCACGTCACTATAAGGAGAGACTGTTACTGGGTAAAGGTTCACGTCACTACAAGGTGAGACTGTTACTGGGTAAGGGTTCACGTCACTATAAGGAGAGACTGTTACTGGGTAAGGGTTCACGTCACTATAAGGAGAGACTATTACTGGGTAAGGGTTCACGTCACTACAAGGTGAGACTGTTACTGGGTAAGGGTTCACGTCACTATAAGGAGAGACTGTTACTGGGTAAGGGTTCACGTCACTACAAGGTGAGACTGTTACTGGGTGAGGGTTCACGTCACTACAAGGTGAGACTGTTACTGGGTAAGGGTTCACATCACTACAAGGAGAGACTATTACTGGGTAAGGGTTCACCTCACTATAAGGAGAGACTGTTACTGGGTAAGGGTTCACGTCACTACAAGGTGAGACTGTTACTGGGTAAGGGTTCACGTCACTATAAGGAGAGACTGTTACTAGGTAAGGGTTCACCTCACTATAAGGAGAGACTGTTACTGGGTAAGGGTTCACGTCACTACAAGGTGAGACTGTTACTGGGTAAGGGTTCACGTCACTACAAGGTGAGACTGTTACTGGGTAAGGGTTCACGTCACTGCAAGGTGAGACTGTTACTGGGTAAGGGTTCACATCACTACAAGGTGAGACTGTTACTGGGTAAGGGTTCACATCACTACAAGGTGAGACTGTTACTGGGTAAGGGTTCACGTCACTACAAGGTGAGACTGTTACTGGGTAAGGGCTCACGTCACTACAAGGTGAGCCTGTTATTAGGTAAGGGTTCACATCACTACAAGGTGAGACTGTTACTGGGTAAGGGTTCACGTCACTACAAGGAGAGACTGTTACTGGGTAAGGGTTCACGTCACTACAAGGTGAGCCTGTTATTAGGTAAGGGTTCACATCACTACAAGGTGAGACTGTTACTGGGTAAGGGTTCACATCACTACAAGGTGAGACTGTTACTGGGTAAGGGTTCACGTCACTACAAGGAGAGACTGTTACTGGGTAAGGGTTCACGTCACTACAAGGTGAGCCTGTTATTAGGTAAGGGTTCACATCACCACAAGGTGAGACTGTTACTGGGTAAGGGTTCACGTCACTACAAGGTGAGACTGTTACTGGGTAAGGGTTCACATCACTACAAGGTGAGACTGTTACTGGGTAAGGGTTCATGTCACTACAAGGTGAGACTGTTACTGGGTAAGGGTTCACATCACTACAAGGTGAACCAAACAAAATTTTTTAAAATAAATAAATCATGTTACCAAATATGTTGGTGACTTGAGATAATTAGAATCTATTCAGATTTGGACCAACATACTCACTTTAAGTAATAGACAACACAGATTAAATGTATATTCCATACAGGGCAGACTTCTGAGAGAGGCCTTCCTATACACTTAAAATGTTCCATGGACATTGTTATCAAGCCTCAACATATAATTGTAATGCCTCCGTCTGCTGGTACTAAGGACCATGAATCTATGAACCCTGCTCACCATTCACAAACTGAAGCACAGAAGATTCTTTTCTTTACAAATTGTTTAGCCATGGAACTCTCTTCCACCTATGTCATTCAACACCCTAGCCTGGATATATTCAAACTACAGCTACATATGGCTCTTGACAATTATTAATTACACTACATTTATTAACTGCATTGGGTAGGCGGTGGTACAGTGGTCTAGTGCTCAGGCATGGGAGCTTAGGGTCCCGGGTTCAAATCCCCGTTATTCGCTGACCACTCTTCATTATTTGATATCACCGCCGAGTGGCCAAAGACTATCCAAATTGCTGCCATACTGTCCTCAGACGGGACTTACTATGTTATAAGCATCTGAGGCTGTAGTAGTAGTTAGCCTCACACGTTCTCAACATATTCAAAAGAGAACGTAAACATTTGAGACGTCACTATAAAAAATCTGAAAATACCTATGCCAAATAACAGGCGAGGCAAGTTCATCTGTCTCTCCATAAGCCTACTGGCCCCAACGGTTGATTGATATAGAAAAAAAAAATCTACAGCCTTGGTAACTTGGCGCCCATTTGCGTCCAAACAACTTTTGATCATCCTACTTCTTGCACACATTTAGCTCAGTAAATAAAGATGCATCATTCCTGTTATATCAACTATATTGTTTTCCATCTCTTTGCTTGACTAACTGGCGTATTTGAGTCCGTCTCCGTTCAGCCACCCTTGTTTACCCTGCTAACTGGATCCCAGATCAGTGGTGGGCTTGCCAGGTGAAACTAATAGGTAAGAACACCACATAAAAAACATGCGGAGGATCAATATCTGATATGAACACTAAGGTAACTATGAGCAGCTTGCCACCCTGTCATCTCATTACCCAGTGATGCCATTCTTACCCGAGCAAAGTTTTCAATGCAGTACGCCGCCACCTTCTCCAAGTTGGCATGAGAGTCCGAGAGAGACTGCCGCCCCTCAGGAATCTCTTGTTCCACCAGATTAACAAACTCAGCAGACAGCGCCATGGTGGTTGAACACCTTCCCTCTGAAAGAGAGAGCAGAGTCACACACGTTGATCCCTTCACCAGACAACACTTGTGGACACAACATTAGACTTAGCCAAAGCACAAGGCATAAGGATTCACCTCACTCACACAAATGCTACATCCAACATATATCCAAGTGTTAAAGAAATGCAAGCAAATTATGGTAAACTATTAGTCCATATTTTTAGTGAATGTGTAAGTTCAGCAGAGGTTTCTCTTAAAATGTAAACATGAAAATATAGTTCCTGTCTTTAAGAAAGGATGAATTAACACAATGTTGAACTGCCTTCTGGACAGTCTCACTTCAGTAGTGACTAAACTGTTGAACTTAGTTATTGCAAGGAACATTACGAATCTTTTATATAAGTACAATTCAATTGAAAAAAAACTCCCAATATGGGTTTACTAAGGTTATGTAATGTATTAAAATGTGCAGATAAGGTATGGATATTATCACATTATATACAGTAACTCATTTTACATGAGTTTAAAAATACACATTTTTGATTTAATACGATGTCAAAAGAAATATAAGCAGATTTGTTGATGATACTAAGATAGGAGGGAATATTAGATTGGATACCAATGCAACTGATCTGCAATGATCTAGACAGAATGAACAACTGGATACACAGATGGCAGAAGGAATTCAATATTAACAAATGTAACATACTTAGTACTAGAAGAGTCCTCGTCAAGAGTATACCATGCGGAATGAGTTAGTGAAAAGACCAAAGAGTGAGAGATTTGTGAATCTTGTGAACTTGGATTACCATCCAAGTAAACAATTTATTGAAGCTAGAAATAGAGCTAACAGTGTGTTAGGGTTCATCAACAGGAGTGTAAAAAGTAGAAGTGCAGATAATATTATGACGTAACATAGCCTAACATAACGTAACCTAACCTAACGTAACCATAATCGGTAAAGATTTGTAAGATGACCCATTTGATATCTCCTTATCTTTATAATGCACTGCAAATTCAACTTCAGATGCCTGTTCAGATCACTTCAAGCAGTTATGCCGCTGCATTACAGAAAAAATACTTTTTTTTTTATTAGGTTACGTTAGGTTTCATTACGCTGTTAGGTTTGGTTGGGTTAGTTTTATTTTAGTTTATTTAACTGCAGCTCTGGGAAGGTTATGCTAACAAAGCTATTCTTTTCGGTAAATTTTTACATCTTCGCCAGAATGGCTTGTGGTTACGAAATAAAATGGTGTCTGCACATTGCACAACCCTCTACTTTTAGCCATAGAAAATATTTGATAGCTTCTAAATTAACATAACATAACATAAGTTAACCATACCTTGACTTATATTGACAAATAACAGAACCTTGTTCAAACCAAACTAAATTTACTTTTCGAAGAGATGGGAAAAAATATCGCTTTTCTTCTGTAATTCACAGCATAACTGTTTGAGGTAATCTGAACAAGTATCTGAATTTGCAGTGCATCACAATGGTAAGGAGATATCAAATGGGTCGTCTTACAAATCTTTACTCCATAATGTAGGCTATCCATAACCTAACTTAACCACTAACCTAACTTAACCTAAACCAAAACCTAACTTCACCTAACCTAACTAGTCTAGACATACGCTTTGCGAGGTAAATAATAGTTAGCACCGCCTGAATCCTTCACAGATGTGTTGAGTACACTATGTATAGTATGTACGACTTCATATTTATATCGATATCGTACCAAAGTAGTTATAAAGATTTAACAAAAGTAATTAAACTGTTCTACATTAACGCCAAAAATTTGACCTTTCTCGACATTTGCATAGGATCACTTTTTTCTAAACCTTACTGTGAAATGAACAAAAAGAAGAAGTGAAGCCCCTCAAAGTGAAGAAAAGTACACTAAAATTAAATTATACCTTACAATAAGGACGGAAGGGCGTCGGCTGTCTAGTAAGCTTCTTCTTCTTCTTGTGACTGTCTACTCCTGTTGCTCCTTTTCCTCTTCTTTCTTCTTCACTTATCATTATTATCATAATTATTATTCATTTATCATTATTTTATTTATTTCACCTATACCTTTTTTGTTTCATCCAACTTAACTTTTCTCTTTTTAGTTTTCACTATTTTTTTGTATCTCCTCACCAAAGAATTTTTAGACAGAAGATATTCAGTACAAATCTCCTCTCGGGCGAAGTGACCATAGTACCTTAGTTTTTCAAATGCACGTGGACAGAGGAGTTAGTGATAACCACAGTTTAAAAAGGAGCTACCACAAAGGGGACTATGAAATAGCATCTCATGTGTTTAACTCCGTGCAGTCACAATGAGAAGAGGAGCTAACAGAGAAATCAGTGGAAGAAGCTTGGTCAACTTTCCTAAAGCACTACAACAGTGTTGTGCAAACATGCGTCCCCTTTGTGCCAACAACCTTCATTGGAGGACGACCTAAACCCAAGTGGATGACAACGAGTGTCTTAAATATGATCAGTAAAAAAGAAGAAGCATGGAGCAGGTACAGGAGAAGAAGGTCAAGAGGCAGCTATACGGCATACTGCACAACAAGGAACAGAGTCACCAATGTTGTCTGTAAGGCAAAACACTCCTTTGAACTTAGTCTTGCCAGAGAGCCCAAGCTGAATCCTAGAGCCTTCCATGCATACGTCAGGAGCAAGACTAGTATAAAGGAGGAGGAGGAGGTGGCACTGAGAGGAGAGGACGGTACACTCACCGCCTCCGTGTCTGAGTCCTGTGAACTCTTAAATAAGGAGTTTAAAAAAATGTTTGTGAGGGATGACAACCAGCCAATATCTACCACCAAGGAGTTTAATGGAGTGAAACTCACAACTTGTGCAGTGACAGAAGAAGATGTAATGGAGCATCTCATGAACTTGAAGGTGTCATCTGTCCCTGAGTCAAAAGGCGTTCACCCAGTGCTCCTAAAGAAGTGTGCAGCATCAGTATGCAAGCCCCTCACTCTAATATTCAGGAAATCCCTCAGGACTGGCCATCTTTAAAAAGGGAAGCCGAGCCAACCCATTAAACTATCGTCCAGTAAGCCTAACATCAGTGCCATGTAAGATCATGGAAAAAAATAATTAGAAAAAATATAGTGAATCACCTAGAGGAAAACAACATCTTAACTAACCACCAGCATGGTCTGGAATGTCATGTTTGACTCAACTTCTTGAGTACTTCTTAGACCTGGAAGATGCCCTCGATGAAGGACACTGTGTGGATGCAGTGTACTTAGACTGCAGAAAGGCCTTTGACACAGTGCCGCACAAACGGCTTCTAGCCAAACTCAAACAGGTCGGAATTGAAGGAGAAGTGGGGCTGTGAATCAAAAACTTTCTGAAGGACAGGGAACAGAGGGTGGCAATCAGAGGAACAGTTTCAATTTGGAGGCGAGTGTGGAGTGGTGTCCCATAGGGGAGCGCACTTGGGCCAACTCTGTTCCTTATCTTCGTAAACGACCTTCTCGATAAAGTCCAGTCCACTGGAAAGATGTTTGCTGATGACGCCAAGCTGTACAGGAGGATCAAGGAGCCGAACGACGGAACCATCCTGCAAAAAGACCTGGACAGGCTTCACGAGTGGAGTAACAGGTGGCTACTGCAGTTCAACGAAGAAAAATGTAAAGTAATGCACATAGGGAGAAAAAACACTGGCCACCAGTACCATCTTGGCTCCACCCATTTGACCGAGACACATAAAGAAAAAGACCTTTGAGTCCTGATAACCCCAGACCTGAAGCCCACTGCCCAGGTAGCAAAGGCAGCACCATCTGCCAATTGAGTGCTGGGGAGGATTAGAAAGACCTTCACCTGCCTAGAAAAAGAGGTGTTGCTCCCTTTGTACACATCATTGATACGTTTACGGCTGGAATTTGCTGCTCAAGCTTGGTCTCCTTACACCAGGAGGGACATTAACGTACTAGAGAGTGTACAAAGAAGAGCCACTAAGCTTGTTCCCTCACTCACACCTCTCCTACGAAGCGCGATTATCCAACCTGGGTCTCACGGTCTCACCACCTTAGAGGCAAGACGCAGAAGAGGTGATATGATAGAGACATTCAAGATCCTCAAGGGTTTTGACAGGGTGGGGGGCAGGAAGGCTTCCTCAAACTGAACACCGATGAAGCTAGGCCGGACACCAGGGAACACAGCCTTAAGCTTGAGAAGCCCAGACACCGCACCACGAAAAGGAACATGTTCTTTTCATCAAGAATTATCAATGAATGGAACAGTCTGCCGGAAGAACTCATTAACGGCAGGAGTATCAGTACCTTTAAAAACTGTTTCGACCGGCACGTTCAAAATGTAACGAGAAGAGGCACCTCTTACGAACCCTAGGCTCCCTTGCCTCTTTTGTTATCACTAGGTAAGCTATTACTAGCTAAGCTAGCTTTTAAGAATGCATCATTACAGTATAGTGAATCAGTACATAATGCAGTAAGCAAGTATGAATTGTCTCTGGTCCGTGGTGGCGATGGTGACTCCAAGCGTTTCCATAAATATATTCGTCATAGAAAAGTTAACAGACCGACTACTGGCCCCCTAGAAAGAGATGATGAATGGCTCACGGAGAGTGCTGACATGGCCGAATGTTTTATCGAAGCCTTCTCCGGAGTGTTCTCAAATGCTGTCCTAGACACTCCTTCCCCACTTCAGACTTGCGAGACTGTACTTGAGTTTGATGGTTACATGTTTGACGTTTTTAACATTGAATCTATACTGTCTAAACTTAAGCCAAGTTGTTGTTTTGGCCCAGACTGCCACCAGTACTGCTGAGAAAAAGTGTATCTTCTTTAAGTTATCCTGTTTTACTCATATGTCGTAAATCTTTGTCTTCCAAGCGTGTTCCTTTGGATTGGAAGGATGCAAATGGTACACCAATATTCAAAGGCGGTATTCACTCTAATTCTCTCAACTATAGACCCATTAGCCTGACATCTGTTTGCTGTAAGTCCTTTGAAAGAATTATTGTTTCTCACTTGTCTACTTATTTGGAAAATAACCACCTGCTCTCTCCTCATCAGTTTGGCTTTAGGTCTGGTAAATCTGTTTCCGATTAACTTCTGTACACCTATAACTATGTCACTGACTATTACGATCGTGTTTTCTCAGTTGATATTGTATTTTTTGACCATAAGAGAGCTTTTGATGTAGTCAACCATCAACTGCTCCTTAGTATGTTACATAGTATTGGTATCAGAGGTGCTTTGTTGGAATGGTTTCATGATTATTTATCTGGAAGAACAATGAAAGTTATTGTCCAGGGTTCCACAAGTTGCAGTGTACATGGGAGTGGAGTTCCTCAAGGTTCTGTGATTGAGCCTCTTCTCTTCCTGGTTTACATCAACTACGTTGTTTCTAATTTGTCTTGTAAATATTGCTTTTTTGCTGATGATCTTAAATTATACCTAGCTGCCCCAATCTCTAAAGCCGACTTTGAACTAAGCCATTACTTAATGCAGAGAGATGTAAACAAATTCCATGAGACCAGTCTTTCATGGGGCTTGTCGTTTTCTGTTGAGAAATGTGTTACAGTTAGATTTTGTAGACGGTTCCATAATGCACCCGATTCATTTACATATTTTATTGGTAATCAACAAATTCCTGTTAAGCAAATGCATAAGGATCTGGGTGTATGGGTAGACCATGAACTTAGGTACCATTTACATGTAAGAGAAACTGCAACGAAGGCAAGTGGTGTGGGGTTTGGCATTCTTAAGGGTACGGTGTGTCGCTCCCCTGAATTTATGAGCTGTATTTATTACACATATACGACCAATCTTGGACTACTCGTCTGTGGTGTGGAACACATGTGCGGAAATGGACAAAGATGATATCTGGTTTCAGAGACTTGAGTTACTCTGAGCGTCTCTCTATACTTAAGTTGTACTCAATTAAAGGCCGTTTGCTTAGAGCTGATCTTATCATGGTTTATAAGATTTTGCATGGCTTGTGCCCTGATCTGGATCACTTGTTTGTCAGGAACATTAATGTTGGAACGAGAGGTCACTCCTACAAGCTGGCTATTCCTCGCTGGGACACAGAAGTCAGGGTTCGTTTCTTTTCAATTAGGGTGTTGCCTGTTTGGAATGAGCTGCCTGAACATGTTGTCACTCCAGTTTCCGTCGTTGCATTCAAACGCCAACTCGATTTATCTTTGGGTAATGTTCTATATGAGTTTGTGTGAAGTGTTTCTTGGAGTCTGGATGAAACCACACTAGCCAACCGTTACGTCATCCAACTAGATGTCTTCAATGGTTGGAGGTTTCATCTGCTTCTAGATGGGACTCTGGCCCCATCTAGGTAAAAATAAAATTGCAAAAATGTGTCAGTGAATGTTATTATTCTCTCTATTTCTTCTTTATTCAAATAATTCAAACTCTGTTAATTGTCCTTCTATCTATCTTCCTCTTCCTCTACCTACATAACATATATTTATCTTTAGTATTGGTCATTAGATACCCGTGAGGCTACTTAGCTCAGTAGATGCTGGTCTTCAATGTTTGGGTGGCATTTCCCTGGCTTAGTTGTGTCTGTTAGAGGTTGTGTCTGCTCATTAGAGATGTCCACGTTAGTGTAGTACACATTTAGGTCCCTTGGTGAATTAACTGGGCTGGGTTTGTTGTCTCTGCTAGTGCACTTCTTCACATGGACTGTATTTGATTTCGATTTGATTTGATTGTCCATTTTTTCTCTGCTTCTTCTTGGGAATTTGATGGGGCTGTGCAGGCTGTGGTGCCACAGCCTCTAGTGCCCAAAAGGTGCAGGTTGCAGATGAGTAAGTGGATCAGATCCTGTTAAGTTGACCTGTTCTTTGGAGGAAGGTCCTGGTGTATTTGAGTACTTTGAAGGTCAGGCCAGGGTTTTGAGAGCTACCTAAGAGGTCAGTTATTGCTGGTCTGCGGAGGTGAAGAGACGACAGTGAGTGGAGGAGTGCCATGCGGTGGAAGTGGTGACGAGAACAGTGTAATAGGAGGTATTCTGGGGTTTCAGGTTGTGTAGGGCACCAAGGGCAGTGGGGATCCTCTGTCATGCCCAGCTTGTGTAGGTGGAAGTTTAGGCGGATGTGTCCAATTCGGAGTCTGGTGGCGGCAGTGTCAAGGGCACGGCTGGGGGAGTAGGTCCACTAGTGGGGTTGTGTGTCTTGTCTAATGCGTCCAAGTGAGGTGTACTGTAGGGCGTTGGTCAGGTCTGTGTCCCAGTGTAGTTTACAGGCTGTGTGGAGGTTAGTCAGAGAGTCAGTCCGATCAGTGGAGAGGGTATGGGGAAGGGGTGGGAGTGTGCCTCCGCTGCCGCTCTGTCGGCCACCGTGTTGCCCATAACGCCGACGTGTAAGGGGACCCATTGAAGGTGGATGGAGAAGCCAGAAGAGGATAGTTGGAGAAGAAAGTTGGGAATGGTGAAGCAGAGGGAGTGGTGTGTTTTAGGGCGGTGACGCCGGACGAGTTGGAGGAGTGTGAGGGAGTCTGAGAAGAGAGTGAATGAGCAAGGGGAGGTGAGTGTGGTGGCAAACCTGAGGCCCTCTCTGATGGCAAAGAGTTCTGCCGTCAGAATGGAGGCAGAGGCCGGCAGCCTTCAAGCAGTGGCAGTGGAACATACTGGAATGTACAGTCCCCTGGAATCCCTGCGAGGCTCTCCCTAACCTTCACAGTGATCGCAAGGATAGTATACCAGACTCTTCCTAACCAAAATACCGAATCAGGCGACATATGTCACCTCCTTTTTCATGGGATCTGTCATTGGCTGACCGCCAGTGACCCCTCCTTCATCTTAATCCCCAAATTATCTCTC
>JAXIVD010007036.1:15000-21641 GCA_036785275.1 Cancer borealis | reverse complement strand
CTTCTTCTTCCCTCCTCCTCCTCCTCTTCTTCTTCCCTCCTCCTCCTCTTCTTCTTCTTCCCTCCTCCTCTTCCTCTTCTTCCTCCTCCTCCTCCTTCCTCCTCCTCTTCCTCTTCTTCTTCCCTCCTCCTCTTCCTCTTCTTCTTCCCTCCTCCTTTTCCTCTTCTTCTTCCCTCCTCCTCCTCCTCTTCTTCTTCCCTCCTCCTCCTCTTCTTCTTCTTCCCTCCTCCTCTTCCTCTTCTTCCTCCTCCTCCTCCTTCCTCCTCTTCTTCCTCCTCCTCCTCTTCCTCTTCTTCTTCCCTCCTCCTCTTCCTCTTCTTCTTCCCTCCTCCTTTTCCTCTTCTTCTCCTCTCCTCCTCCTCCTCTTCTTCTTCCCTCCTCCTCTTCCTCTTCTTCTTCCCTCCTCCTCTTCTCTCTTCTTCTCCTCCTCCTCTTCCTCTCTCTTCTTCCCTCCTCCTCTTCCTCTTCTTCTTCCTCTTCCTCTTCTCTTCTCTTGCCTCCTCCTCCTCTTCTTCTTCCCTCTCCTCCTCTTCCTCTTCTTCTCTCCCTCCTCCTCTTCCTCTTCTTCTTCCCTCCTCCTCCTCCTCTTCTTCTTCCCTCCTCCTCTTCCTCTTCTTGTTCCCTCCTCCTCCTCTTCCTCTTCTTCTTCCCTCCTCCTCTTCCTCTTCTTCTTCCCTCCTCCTCCTCTTCTTCTTCTCTCCTCCTCCTCCTCCTCCTCCTCCTCCTCCTCCACATTACCATTACCACAATACCACACACACACGTACACACACACGTACACACACACGTACACACACACGTACACACACACGACACACACACACACACACACACACACACACACACACACACACACACACACATACATATACACCATTTTTTAGCGGAAACTTCCCCTTTCAAATGCTTCACTAATATTTATTATGACATTTGGAAGAAAAGTTTCATTTTAATTGTAAAGCATACGAATTTTGATGTAGCTTTATGTAGCTTTTTTGCTTATTAGCGATAATTTGTCGATTGTAATCTTGATAAATTTTGAATAAGCAACAAACTTTATATATTTAATCTACAATAAAGATTGGAAACTTGTCATTGCTTTGATATTGAATGAAAAATAATTATTAATGAACTAATGGTGAATCAAAGGACAGAGATTTACAGGAGTTTCGGTTTTAATTACTCTATCAGATGTTCCCGAGTTAATGAAGATCAAATTGGTTAATTAAGGATGAGTAGTTTTGAGACATTTGGTCTATATTTATTTGATACGGTATAAAAAAAAAATGTACGCAGCCAGCCACGTTGTGTATTTATATTAGAAAACAGTGAAACTCTTGTTTTTGTTAAGTCTTGGTGTTCTACTTGATACAATATCTTTGCAATGCCATGTTAGTTATACAAATCAAATTTTTGTGTGTGAAGTATTGTTACACAATTGTGTATTTTTGTTTTGTTCAATACGTATATTTTTGTAATAGATAAATAAATAAATAAATAAATAAATAAATAAATAAATATATATATATATATATATATATATATATATATATATATATATATATATATATATATATATTACATTTACATTCGTATATATGTATATATGTATGTACATATGTATGTATGTATGTATGTATATGTATGTTTGTATGCACGTATGTATGTAAGTATGTATTAGTTTTTGAATAATTAACAACGCTATAAGACTGTTTTGGATTTAACTTTTTCCGTATTTAATAGTCGTTGAATGAAGCCTGACATTAATGATTCTGAATTGGTTACTGATAGGAGGAGTGATAGTGTGAAGAGGTGGCAATGAGGCAAGATGATGTTGCAGTGACCGTGCTGAGGTGGAGGTCATGGGGAACGTGACCCTGAGGAGAGGTCATAGGGAACGTGACCCTGAGGGGAGGTCATAGGGAACGTGACCCTGAGGGGAGGTCATAGGGAACGTGACCCTGAGGGGAGGTCATAGGGAACGTGACCCTGAGGGGAGGTCATAGGGAACGTGACCCTGAGGGGAGGTCATAGGGAACGTGACCCTTAGGGGAGGTCATAGGGAACGTGACCCTGAGGGGAGGTCATAGGGAACGTGACCCTGAGGGGAGGTCATAGGGAACGTGACCCTGAGGGGAGGTCATAGGGAACGTGACCCTGAGGGGAGGTCATAGGGAACGTGACCCTGAGGGGAGGTCATAGGGAACGTGACCCTGAGGGGAGGTCATAGGGAACGTGACCCTGAGGGGAGGTCATAGGGAACGTGACCCTGACGGGAGGTCATAGGGAACGTGACCCTGAGGGGAGGTCATAGGGAACATGATCCTGAGGGGAGGTCATAGGGAACGTGACCATTAGGGGAGGTCATAGGGAACGTGACCCTGAGGGGAGGTCATAGGGAACGTGACCCTGAGGGGAGGTCATAGGGAACGTAACCCTGAGGGGAGGTCATAGGGAACGTGACCCTGAGGGGAGGTCATAGGGAACATGACCCTGAGGGGAGGTCATAGGGAACGTGACCCTGAGGGGAGGTCATAGGGAACGTGACCCTGGCCGGCAATGATGGTGATTCAAATTTGTTTCACACTAATATCTTTACTAGGCGAGTGTGACTTTTCCGTATTACATGCAGGCCTCAGCTATTATGATGTTTTATATGGTTTGTTATATACACGAGGATTGTGTTGGATTACCATGAATAATTTGTGGAATTTGCATGGTTGAAAGTGATCCTTATTGGCATGTCACATATATTTAAAGTGCGAGGACGGAGCAACATATATTTTTTGATTAATGGACTTAGATTATCTTGGTTCGTTGTTGTGGTGCAAATTTTGTAGCATTTTGAATATTTGTTTGTGGCATCCATTACTTTCGTGATGTTAAATGATTATTGTATTAAGTAATGGAGTTTATTTGGCTTATTCATTGTGTATACTGATCGGTGATGCTTTCCCAGGTTGAAGAAAAGAAAAACCTCACTACTGTACCAAAGTTTTATTGTGAACTAAGAACTAAGTGTCATTAAGAGTTAAGATTCACGTCCTTATTCACAGGTTTTCATTTAATTTAAGTGATGATGCAATATGTCTGTTCGAAAGCGTAACTAATTGTGTAATATATCTTGCATGGATATTTATTATGGTATGTCACTTGAGAATATGTGTAGTCTCACCTATTTGTTTTGTTTTCTCATGCACAATATGTCTTTGGGTTTGTCTCATATTCGAAATCATACCTCTTTTGTCTGTGTTTGTCTGTGTCGCTTCCACGTTCAGCTTTTCAACTCGTGTTAACTTGACTTCTTCTTTTTTCTCTCCTTTTTACCGGGTTATATATTGTTTTTCTCTGTCCTCCGATTTGTCTGCATGAACTTGCTTTCCTGTTTCGACTTCAACTTAAGTGTTCGTGTTTTCTTCATGTCACTTCCTTTGCTTTCCTTTCCCTCTTGTTGGGTAGGCGAGTACACCTTTATTCTTTTTTAGTTTGATTTTTTTCTTCTTTTTATTTTGTTTATTCATGAAAATATGTGTTCACCTTTGTCTTTTTTGTTTCTTTACCTGTCATTATAATGCATCTCCTCTTCCTCCTCCTCCTCCTCCTCCTCCTCCTCCTCCTCCTCCTCCTCCTCTCCTCCTCGTATCATCCACATTCGTTTTCTTCCTCTTGTTCCTTCCATCCACCCTTCTTCTCATTGTTCTTGTCGTCGTCGTTCTTTTCTTCTACCTCCTCTTCCACCATTCTTCTCATTGTTCTTTTTCCAGCGTTCCCCTCCTCCTCCTTCTCCTCCTCCTTCTTTTCCTCCTCCTTCCTCCTCCTCCTTGCAGCTGAGGACAACGACCTGCCGCTCCAGAAAATAAGGACCTTTACAGGTTGCCCCGCCTTGTCCGGTGACACAAACGGCCTCTTTTTATAGCCCTCTGAGTGAGACGAGGGCAACACCACCTACTCCTCCCCTCATCCCCTGTCCCCCAACTGTGTGTGAGGGTGATGGGCTGGGGTGAGGCCAGAAGGGGCAAGGGAAGTGATGGTTGCTGAAAGTCTAAGGGTTGAGGGGCTAGGGTGGGTGTGGGGCTGGTGGCCATGGCGATCCTGGGTCACTGGTGTTGGTAATGTGGGTCAGACGCGGTGGTGGAGGTTATTAAAGGTGTTCAGGAGGAGTTGTGGTGTGACGCAGAAGGTGGTGGTGGTGGTGGTGGTGGTAGTGGTGGTGGTGGTGGGCCGTCCCTTCTTCGGTGTCCAGATTTTTTTTTCTTTTTATTCCGCCTCCTCGTATTCCCTCTTCTTTTCTTCCTCTTCCTTCTCCTCCTCCTTTTTCCAACGACAAGTATTAGCAGACCATTTATAATTCTATGAGATCTCCATAGTAATGTTTAAAGTATGATTTCCAAGCATGGCGAGCTCGATGTTCATGCTGCCTTGGAGAAAATAGACCTAATTATTGTTACTGAGACATGGCCACATTTTGGGAGTTATAGAAGTAATTTTTTTTTCTTCAGTTGTAGGATTTCAGCGACCAAGACCAAGAAAAAGAACGTAAAAATTATCAAAGCTGTGAATATTACACTGACCATCCAAAGTAAATATAGCAACGACTATACTTTGTGCAAATACTCGTATCATATTGAACAGTCAAGGCGCCGTAATCACTAGTGATTGCCACAGTATCGACTATAAGTCAGATAGAGACGTAAACTAAATGGATGAGGCTTTCCTTTTGCAGACCGTAAAGCGACAAATGCATGAATATTATTATGCTAGACCTGGTATTAGAGATCGACCCATCCCTCATGCGTGAGTGTGTGGTAGCCGAAGAGTTAAGTAACATTGATCATTATGTAATATTGAGCGAGGACTCAACAGTAATGGCAGTCTAATGCCAGGCTTTCAAAACTAATCCTATTCAGTGTTACTCCTGTCCACAGTATATATTGATAGACAAGGTTTGAAAAATGAATTCTTATATATCATAAAGAATGTTGTGCTCATAAAGACCTAATGACCACGGATTTCAAGGGCGTCGTCACTTGCAAACATAATTACAAAACTATGAAAATGGCTGAAACGATCAATGCATGCGAGCTATATTGTCAAAGTCTCAATACTTGTAAAACATTCTTGAATAATACGTGTGAAAACAAAAAACTTATGGGTCGTAAGCTAATATTATCCCAAAATTTATCTGTGTATAAGAAACAAAGAAGACTTAAAACTTTCTTGGATCCTTAGTAGAAGAAAACAATCTTAACCGAGGAAAGTAAAAAAGATAATGCTATGTTCCTTAACGAAGCTTTCCCTGTTACTTTTAAAACACAACGTTCGTCCTCCAACTCGTGATGCTTCAGAATATAAATGAGTCACTAGAAACACGGGAGCAAGAAATACAAAAATGTGGAAAAACTTGATGTTATTAAGTTAAACATCTCAGACAACCTACATGTGCTACAGCCACTAACTCAAGTGTTAAGTAATACCATTTATAGTACCTGAACTATTGTGGGTGGCATATGTAATTAAGATTGTCAAGAAAAGGTAAAAAGGTGACAAAGAAAACATTGGATTATTGACTCGTAGTATTACATCAGAACATTCAATATAACAACATTGGTTTTGATTTAATGATCCAACATAAGCTCCTGGATTTCTTTCACAATCTTTATGAAAAAGAAAATTATAAAATATCCATTGACTTACTATGCGTCAGTTACTAGGATAGCCTTCTACAATTTTTAGAAGTAGACGAAATTACAGAGTAAGAAATCAATAGATCATCCTAAAGATCTGGACGACATTGCCCAGTGATGCAGCAAGTGACAATGCCCTTCATGATTGACAATTATAAATTATACACCTTGGGACAAAGTAAAGTAAAAGTAACTACAATATACTATGTGGTAAACTACAGCTTAGTAGCTTAGTAGTGGAGGAAACTTTATCGTCGTTATTACTTAATGTTGTGCACATCAGCATATGATAACATTAACATGATGTCTGATTCTTAGAGCAGGAAGTAATCTTGTCGTTATAAATCTCCTTGATCAGGTTTCAACCCAAATACGTCTGTTACTAACATCAGGCTAATTCAATTGCTTGAGAGAATACTTTGACTTGCCGGCAAAATATTCCCCAAAACACTGTAGACTAAACCATACTAAGAGAGAATAAAACTTCTCAGCACCGTTTTCCTAAAATGTTGTTACGTGATGAAGGAAAGTAATTAAGATTCTTCATAAGTTTCACACCATCGATTAGTCAAAATGTATCTGATCTTAGTACCATTGTGGCGGGATAAAGTATTGTACCGCGTACAACAAAGATTTGGGACACCAAAATGGCTCATTTAATTATCTTCGTATCGTGTTGTCACTCACAGGTACAAGTTAATAGCAAATTTAGCTCGTGAAAAAACTATTAATTAATTGAAAGAAATGATTGATAGATTAAAAAAGTTACTTTCAATATTTTTGCTGCCAAGCGTGAAATTAGAATGTCTTATTATTCTTTCCTAGGAAAGGTTTTATGCATGTTCTTTTCAAAAGTTTCAGTGTTTTTTCTGGCGGTAGTATGCCAGAGTGATGAGTGAGATGAATGTCTTCCACTTTTGTATCCTGCTCACACACTTGTAGGAAAGATTCGTGTAA
>JAXIVD010007036.1:0-2500 GCA_036785275.1 Cancer borealis | reverse complement strand
CACTATACTCAGGTTGTTGACGCTCAAACTCAACAGTATTTAACATTCCACAGCAGTTGAGGCAATGATATAACCATCTCAGAAAAAAATCACTCTAATTTACATCAATATTGACCATTCGCCAGACGTCAAACTTCAATCTTTTGCAGCATAAAGTAATATATTTCTTAATTTGATTTAGTTTATTATATTTATTGTTTCTATATGTATTCATTCATCTTAATTGTATCTATCTATTAATTCCAATCTCATATTTCTCTTTTATTTGTTTATTTATCATTCTTTATTCAATATATTTTTTGTGTGCTGGCGAAGACAGTAGTGGATCAATATACAATTATTCAGTCAAGCAAAGGAACACCGTTAGAAGGCTTACTGAAAATCTATAGGCAATACTCTCGTCTGGCTGCGTCATAACAACACCTTAGAAACAATAGATTATGCAGTCGTGTAACTATTTATTATACACCAAAGATTACATTTAATATATCAAGTAATGTCTGCTGTTTGCAATCACATGATATATTAAGATTATGTAACAAAATATAAGACTAACGAAACTCAACTTTGTTATTGTGTAGCATTTTTATCACCCAACCTTAATATTTGCTATTGTTGTTCATACATTGTGTGCGTTGATTGAAATTGAAATAGATATTGAAAAGTTTCCTTTGATCTCCCTTTTTGATGACAGTTGTTGTTTAAGTTAGTACAATTGCATACAGTAAGTAAGCATCGCGTGTGGGTGGGAAGTGTTGGTGGTTTCGTGTGTGAGTAAGTAAATAATTGATTTGCAGGAACTCAGAATGTATTTTTCGGAAATATTTTCCTGTGTATCTTATACATGATGATTATGTGACCCGGATATCAATTATGCTTGTCACCTGATCAAGTTCAGAGGATATAAAGTAAAGCCTGAGGCAATATACAGCGTTGTGTGTCCTTTACTTTACTGTAATTTCCTGTTTGAAAATAAGCTATTTCGTTTTACCTGTTTGAAGTTGAATGAATCAAGTCACTGTGTCATGAAGTGAAACAATAAATACTTAAACCATCTAATTATCATGATACCTGCCATGCTTTAATTGGCTTTGAAATATTAGTTTAATTAATTGTACAGTCGTGACGATCCCATGATCACTTGCATTGTCTAGAAAAGCCGTGTAAGGAGTGTAAATGCTATACAGGTGTTATACTGGCTAAAGTATTCTCATTGAATTACTAGTATTGTTTTTTTGTGTGAAGGAAATTCTTGGAAATGCTTGAATTTATCGCTATGAAAGACGTTCGTGTAATTCCAAGAATGAATTATGCAACCACCTGGAGTGATATAAACTCAGCGAGCGTCATGGAATTTTAATGAAATTAACGATTGCGATGCATATTGTATTTTAGTGACTGATGTGTGTCTTTTTTTATATATTAAGCTTAGCTTGAAAACTGTCAAACGCAAGGATTGAATTTCAAAGAACTTGATATCAACCTACATATCCGTCCATTGTCTGTGTTCCATCTAACACTGCCGGTCAACTTAAATGTGATAGTTTGCATTCTTAGTCATATTCTCACATCACAATAACTAGGAAATCTGAATAATTTCAAACATTCTTTATCACTTTGGACTATCACTTTTCTTGCATTTCGTAAATGTGTCATTATTATGATTTTTTTTCTTCAATTATTATCGCTTTTTATGTTGTACATACTTATACAACTGAACGAGTGGTGTTTCTCCTAAGAGTCCTGCTTCAGAATGATGCTACACTAGACCAGTCACAACGTTACAATGAATGAGCAATATGTTGATGATCTTACTGCACTTGCATGTACGTGTTTGATGTCACTGTATCAATACGTTACTCAAATGGCCACAGCTTGCTAGTATCATATCATGTCCGCGTCCGTGTTCATGAAGAACACTTAAAATCATGTTGGATATTGAAAGGCGTATGAAAAGCAGTTCTGTAAATGATTTGTACCTCGGAAACCAGGTATCTATTGCAGTTTGCTTGTGATTCCGTTTTGCCAGTACCAGGATCAAGTGACAGCTTATACTGAAATTTGTTGGAATTCGTCAATATAAATTCCACTTGTTTCCGGTACAGTAATGCGTCTGCCAATCAAGGAAAAAATATATATATCGTTCAAATAGCAAAATGAATGACGCCACAGTGTAATAAATCTTGTCATGATCACCGCTGCTAAATATTTTTGTTATCGGTTGAATTAAGTAGTTTTAAATAGATTTGCGGGTGAATTTATTGAAGCAGTGATAGCAGTCTGCCAGTAATGGGACGGAGAATTATGGCTTCAATTCTCCCAACAAGTGCTAATTGCTTCAAGCGAGCAGGTCTTAAATAGTCCGTTTAAAGAACAGCCCCCCCCCAAAAAAAAAGTTTACATAATTAGTGTAGTGAAATATAATCCGCTTCAAGGTCATTAGTGTGGCAGTGTGTGTGTATGTTTGAGTTTGTGTGTTGCAGGAAGTATTACACATGCA
>JAXIVD010007035.1:12500-17500 GCA_036785275.1 Cancer borealis | reverse complement strand
AACGTCGTTACTCACTCAGTAATGCTTATTAACAGTACCTCTAGTGTCAGTAGTTTAAATGGTATAAGAGTAGTGGTGAGGTAGTCAAGTTCGACCAAACTCCACATAAACCAGTGATAATTGTGACTGGAATGCTGATGACTCAAGGGTTTGATCCCCGACTCCTCCCTCTCAAGGCTCCTCCCTCTCTAGGCTACTCCTTCAGTCAATTTCAGTGTTTTAAAATGCGAGGCGATACATAAGTGAATGGAAATGTGGAAATATAACAATGTTGGTCTGTTTGTTTGTGTCACGCCTGACACCAGGCGTGTGTGACTACGTGTGTGTACTAACACTATTGAAATATAATAATTAAACCAAAAATCTACAATCTACTAGCTACAATATCTTAAATATCTGCTGAACACTAGATTTTTTTCTTAATTAACAGCAATCTTGCTATCCAGCGGAAAAAGGCTAATTAGTATCGTAGATTCAGTGTCTAGAATGACCATGTGGGAAGCTTCAAAGTTTCCTTAGTGTTTGTTTTATTGTTCAGCATATAAGCATAACCTTCAGCCAGCATGAGGAAAGCCTTCCGGCTATCTATTTATTTACATGTTGTATCCTGCTTGTCAGTGACAACCAAAGAGTTTAAATGCCACGGCCTTTCCTGCAGATGGAAGCTGTGTTGGTGGGACGCTTCTTCTTCTTCTTCTTCTTCTTCTTCTTCTTCTATTGTCCTTCATAGGAAAGGACACAGGCTAGCCACGAGCCCGTCAGTGAAGTGCAGATGTGGAGAGGACCTGCTCCATCCCAGGCGGCCCAAGAAGTCCTTTGGTTCAGAAGCAAATAAAATGTCGCTCCATACAGATGGATGTAGGGATGCCTTACCGAGGAATAATAAACCAGGTGTATGGAAAGGAAAACATTGCTCCAAAGGCTATTAACAGCAAAGTTTTATTAAATAATTTTAAGATAAAGATAAATGTTTCTAACAGTTATATAATTTCAACTCTGAAATTCAACCTTACGAAGAGTTTATATACATTTTTCAGGCACACGTCACCTACACGTATAACACTAAACACCCTACTTGAAAAATAGCATTAACAATTTTTATCATACTTAGCATTCCAAACACAGCGTTATTAAACGACACATTATTACACACAGACAATAACTACTGCAGTGTAGCAATAAATATTCTAAATATACGATCATATACACACTTGGAAAACCCATCAGGCCTTTTCACAGTCCCTTCAAGAGTCACATACACACCTTACATGATAAATTATTCCTTATAGTCTTACCCCAAATTTTAAAAACTCGTTAATTCCCTACAGGCGTTAAGGAACCGTCCTAGCATCGCCTACACGAGAATGTGCTGATTGTCATTATCGTTTCCCAGACGGATTTATTTATGTATTTCGTTAGTTTGAATAAAGTCGTCTATATTTCTTAAAAAGGACCAAGACCCAAGCATGGCGAGGGAAAAACAGTACATCTTTTCCCGGGCCATAAAGTCTCATTTGTTATTCTTCAAAAGTCACCTCAAGGTAGTAGTTTCTAATCATACACATGCGTGAGTCGCTTTTTTATATCAATGAATGAAAAATGGTGCAAAGGCAAGAGATTGAAACGCAAAGAGAGTGTAAGTGGATGCTCCAAAAATAAGTTACGTTATAATATATCTCACCCATACTCATACTAAAATAATATAATATAATGTTACTCATACTCATACTTTGCCAAGAGCAATGGGACACACAAGGCAAGTCACCATCCTCAGTACTATATGCCTATGCTTTACCAAAAACACACACACACACACACACACACACACACACACACACACACACACACACACACACACACACACACACACACACACACACACACACACACACACACACACACACACACACACACACACACACACACACACACACACACACACACACACACACACACACACACACACACACACACACACACACACACACACACACACACACACACACACACACACACACACACACACACACTATCAGAGCGAGGATTACAGATTGATCCCTTATATCACTACTTGTGTTGCTAAACTTGCATATGTATAGTGTGCCATTACACGAGCTCAGTAAACAGTATTGATAGATATTCATAGATTGATACTTCCTTTAAACTTCTCTACGTGGATTTTTCAACACACACTAATCAATTACAATTCCTAAGCTCTTATAACTGCATTAACAAGTAACACTGATCACGTGTACATTATGCAATAATAAACCTAGTGTGCCTAAGAGAGTACATCACCAAAGGAAGCAGAACTCAACTGGTATTTTACCTTAATTTCCGTAGACTTTTCAACACAAACATAAATCAAAAGAAAGATTGGATGAAGTGGCTGATGTAAATCCGCTTCCAAACTCGTGTTCTGATCTCATCCTCCTTCAGTAGTGACATTATTGGCAGCCGGTGCTCGTAGGCTCCTAGGCAGCCTCGCCCCTTGAGGAATGCCGCCCCGAGGGTAGCCCAGGCGGCGAAATCTTTGGCATCTCGCTCCCTTGGTATCAAAAGAGACGGATTATTTGGTATTACTTAATAAAAAAAAGAACACCCACACACATGTACAGGTTTCATACATCGGCTAATATTTTTTTCCTTTCTCTCTAGATTAATCTTAAGCGATGGTTCATAATTGGGCAAACATTAATTGCATCAAATATAACCATAAGCACTTCTCATCATGTTCAGATTCTTATCATCATTCGTATTACTATCACTTCTTTATTGCCGTTAAAGCTGCAAAACAAGCAACTTTACCACGTGATTATTATAAGAATTATCAAGAATAGTTATAACAGTTGACTCATCTTCCCCGATCACACTCACATCTTTCTATTTACGTCACCCAGTGAATCATCCTATACACATCCATCTCACTTATTATACAACAATCAAAATATCATATATCACACCAAGTCGCGTGATAAATCTTGAGAATTCTAAGCAATGCAAACCATAAAAAAAAACCTACTTTACAAGGTCATAAAATTGTCATGATCTCCTATAACAAGTAACAAAAAGTACACTAAAATACGTTACGTTACTGTCATGTTCTTTCCCATAACAAGAGCTACATACACGAAGCAACGTTACCCGCTAAATAATCCAGTAAAATACATATAACTAACCAGGTAATGGAAACCCATCGCCGACTTCTTCTGACCGCCACCTAGACGCCATTCATCGGCTCGTTGCTGGGTATATACAGGTTACTTTCTGCTGCTTTGAGCGGTGAAACTTCCTCCTTGTTATCTGAGAGTGGTATAGCTTTATTCAGCTTCACCAGCCCCGCCTCATCCTTTTCGCCTTGGTTGAAACACCTACACACGTCATACCTGGAATAGATGCATCCAAGTGTGTTGAAAAAGGTGATGCAGCCCCTTCCCCCCTCTCCACCACCTCGCCCCGCCCTGCCTCTAGTGATGAAGAAACTTACTGTTCCAAGAGGATGATAAATAGTTCAACCTTTCCGTGGAGAGAGAAAGAAAGAGATAAAAAAAAGACAGACCTACAGAAAGACAATAATAAATACTTTCAATACACGTCTGTAGTTATTCCGTCACACAGACAGGAGTTCTCACCTGGCGGGTAAGAGTTCGTGTGTGAAGATAGCCTTGGCGATGGCCGAGACGATGATGAGGCTGGAGAGCGACACTAACATGGCCACAGTACGGAAGGGAAAGTTTTGTTGGCCAGTCGTCTCGTCGTAGAAGGGATAATGGATAGTCGCAGGCACCCCTATGTATGGCTCTCCTCCTGCAGGCGTAAGATGCATACATATATACATACATACATATATATATACATACATACATACACTTGTCACCCTCTCACTCACCATAACTCTTACTTCTCTGTTACTTCTGAGGTGGACTTATTGAAATATTGATAGTGGTTTGTGTAGATTAATCATGGTTGTTGTGTGGAGATGTGTGTACACTTCTATCTGACTTGCTTCAGTTTCATTTAAGAGCAGTAATTATCAAACTTGAAAGAACTAACTTGTCTCACAGTCACAAGGGCAAGTTTATGATAAATTATTAATTTCTGCTAAGTCGTATTAATGTTTTATATATTTTTACTTATCATTACTATTCTTTTTGACGCAAAAAGCAGTCATGTTCACTGACGTAACACTGACCTAGGAGACGCACTAACAACCCGAGACAGAAGGCCACGAAGGAGCCATAAGTGTTGACGCGGTCTCGGAAGTGTACCACCATCAGCAACTGCGGGAACAGGATCACGTACACTAGATCCCCACACAGCTTACTGCAAGGAAGCAAAGAGGAAGGCGTCAAGCAAGGTATTGGAGTAAGGATTTCCGAGCTACCCTATGGCATCACTTATGGGTCTCAAGATAAAAAATAAATAGATAACACTGTACTATAGGCAGGCATAATGACTAAGTGATATTGTTGTAGCTTTAAAAAAAAAATGAGGAAGTTGGATAATGTAGATAGGATACAACGTTTCACAAAGGCAAATATTCGAAAAACATTTATCATACATGGTGTTTCTTTATGAGAATGATAATACTTTTATAATCAACTACAACATTATGTCTCTAATGGGATGAATGTGGTGGGAACAACTGCCACGGAAGGAAAAATTATATATAAAAAATCAGATAAATATGTTCTACTATTAATATAATTATTGTTATTATTATCATTATTATCTTTATTATTATTATCATGTTCATCATCTCCATTATCATTATTATCATTCATGTTCTTCAGGTAGACTTTGAAACCATGATTTCGAGTAAATAGACTAAACACCTTTCTAGTAATGGTTGTTACCATTCATAAAAATACTGATCTGTATGATTTCTTCATATTTTCACTTCCTACTTCCTTAAATCATTCTTCCTTACATTCATTTATAAGTGATTCCACTGTCAATTAGCGGCGTGAAGTGCTGCTTTCCTAATGACTCTTTATTAA
>JAXIVD010007035.1:0-7500 GCA_036785275.1 Cancer borealis | reverse complement strand
CCCTTTGAGCGACCTCTGGCACTGTGCAAGCCGTGAGGGAGAAAGAGATGGTGGGAAGTTGGAAAAAAAATTAAAAGGTAGAAAGGAAAATGGTAAACGATCTAAACTAAACATTTTATATATCAAAATAATCGGCTAAAGTTATGCGTATATTGTGATAAAACTGCATCACTTTTCAGCTTTTTTGAAGACAATACTAACAAACGTCATCTCGTTTTAAGGATAGAAGGCTGTCTTAGGATTAGTATTAAGAGCTGAGTTTTGTATGTTGCTAGTTCATAACTCTATCCAATGTGGAGACGATGAAATAGTGATTCTAAATTTGTCTTTCAAGCCATTAAAGTGAAAAATAAGAAAAATAAATATATGAAAGAACAAAATGGCGAAAATAGATAAGATAACAAGAAAACCTGTACAACACCATAATTTCCTTTACGACGAAAGAATAGAGAATAAATTAATAAGTATAAATAGTGTGTTTCATGGCCAGTTATGACGAGTGTTTGGCTCACCGCTGCCAAACACACAACATTCTCAAGACATGCCAGCACTCCTCACAGACCTTACTCGACGTGACCCGAAGGGAGTAGAGCAGGCATGCAAGGAATACAGAAAGAGAAAGAGAGAGAGAGAGAGAGAGAGAGAGAGAGAGAGAGAGAGAGAGAGAGAGAGAGAGAGAGAGAGAGAGAGAAGAGAGAGAGAGAGAGAGAGAGAGAGAGAGAGAGAGAGAGAGAGAGAGAGAGAGAGAGAGAGAGAGAGAGAGGAGAGAGAGAGAGAGAGAGAGAGAGAGAGACATATAACTGATTACTATAATTGGTTAGTTTATAACTCTAATCAACTCAAGCATAATTGAAAGGTGACCTGTCTGGCAAAAAGAAATAAATCGCAGAATTGATGCATAGGACAAGCTTAGGGCTTCACCCGGTCTGCGAGGTGACTCAAATGAAGCAACAATGATCGTGAAGCAGAAGACAGCCGATAGAAACTTACAATAGGTAGTAGATACTGTGGATGAGGATGCCGATGGTGCAGGCGATGGCAGCCACCACCCGATACTGGCTCGCATTACCCAGATCACTTCTCGGTCAGTGGCCTACACAGTGGAAAGAAGAGAGGTGAATACACTATTCATTATTGGCTTGGTGACTACAACTGACGTATAGGTATTTCCATCTTAGTGATAGAGTGATCGCTTTTATATATTCTTATAATAATTGATATTACAAACACATATTTCGAGCATGTGTTCGCACCTTAACAAACACATGTTCCAGGTAAATTTAGTGGCACCTTAACAAACATTTTTTCAAGCAAATGTGACCGCACCTTTAAGAGAACAAGCACCTCCTATGTTGTCATAACTGGAGGCACACTTCATGATTTTTTTTTTCAGTGATCCGTACAGAACTCTTAACTTATTAACAGTGTGAAGCATGTAAGAGTACATTAATATAAACAAGCATACTCAAACGATTCAATAAATACCAATCGAGCAGTGGTTAACTAGCTAGTGAATTGATTAACTAACCGTCTGCTTGAAGACGTTTTTATAGATGTTCCTGGCAAACATAGACGAGGCGGAGAGGACGGACGAGTCTGCGGACGACATAACGGCAGCACTCACGGCTCCCAGACCCAAGAAGGCCACCCACTGTCCAAGGAATGTCAACGTTAGCGACATACTCGATGTGATAATTATTAAAGATTTTTATCTTTTATTTCATAACATTTATAGCTTATAAGATGTTCCCTTAATTATAACAATAGCAAAAGGGCGCTTTACCGTAGGTGTGAGGTACTGCATCACCAGGGGCAGGACCAGCTTCACCTGGTAACCATCGGGGGTTTTTCCGTAGTCTGTCTGGCTCCAGTCTGAGATTACAGTTCAACACATTACACAGTGTGGCTATCATGGTCAATCTCGTACTTGAGAAAATTTAGCATATTGATTATAAAAAAAGAAGAGTGAGCTATCAAATTCAGAGTTGTGTTATTGCGTTCTGGAAACCAATTCCAGAATCAGATATTCTAACCATTAGGTCAAGTTATTAATGTTCAGTTGACAATGATATAACATAGTTATCTATTTTCCTATGATTGATTTGCGCGATTTCTCAAGTACAAATACAATTGTATTATTGGTGAAACATGAGCTCCATCACACGGCATTAATTTTATTTATGTTACATCTTCAACCAGATAATCCTACTGCTGCCATCAATGTAACGCTCATCCTCCAGATACCATGACAAATTAATCCCAAGTGATGAACGCAAGTGTTGTGAGTTTTTCAGTTTGCTACAACTCAAGACTCAAATCTCGAACTTCATGGTTTCCTGGGTTATTCGGGTAATGATGAAATATGTTCACCAATAGCTGGTTATATCAATTGTCAGATGTATTCTACACTATAATCATGAAATCATTATCATGTCATCGTACCATTTTATTACCCTCTCCAAGCTCATCGAAGCAAAATTTGTCAACAGTATTAATATTCCCAAAACATCTGTGGATTGGAAAAATCTACGTTAAAATGAGAGCGCAGTTGAGAAGTATCCATGTCAATGCACATTTTATATATCTGTGTCTCTACACTAAGTAGCGCATTTCCTCACAACGTAGATCTCCCTCCCCGAAATCGGTACTTCTTAACGTTCTAGTTGGAATAAATAACTCTGAATCAATATCAAGAGGCTTGTGGCTGCAGCAATTTTATCGATTGTGTTCGGAATGAAGGCTTACCGAGCAGGACTGTTTGTAAGACCCTTAACAATGAGACAGGCAGGTGATGTGACGTTAACCTAACCTGACGGTGAAAGCTTGAAAGAATATCTCTTCTGAAAATTCATCACAATTCCTTAATTACAGTCTTTAATATGAAGCATGTAAAAAGAAACTCACATATTTTTTGCGGAGTTATTTTTGCGACATTAAAACATTTTTATTCTAGGAATGTTTACTACAAAGGAATTGATGTACTACTCCACTACTTTAAACACAACACCAGTAATGGCTTGAATCTCCTCGATCTCTGTAGCCATGACTTAACTTTTCCTTCCTCTTAACCATTAAGATCATAAAGTAACCAGAACACAAAAATGACAAATATTTTGTAAAAAATACAGTTAATATAATTTTTTGTATTAATTTACATATTTAGATAGCTTTAGATTATATAGCTCTGCTAGGGTTAATACGAGAGCGCTGCCGCTCTCACCAAGAAGTTACTGTAAACCAGGATCGAATTCAAAACCTTTAGGCCATAAGGCGAGTACTGTACCACAGAATCACCCGGTTCCCTTGTGCAGAGTGAACAAAAAATGAAGGAAGTGTCACCTGTGGCCTTGGCAATGGCACCGATGATGCACGCTGGCACGGCACTCAAGAGGCAGCCGATGGATGCTGCGTAGGAAAGGCCCCTGGCGTGGGACGGCGTCTGGCAGGACAACACCCTCTGGAAGTACACCTGCAAGGCACACAGCAAAGGATCATCTTTACTTTGACAGTCCAGATACTCGTTTAGAAAACCTCTAAGTGGACTCCTACTCGTCTCACATGGAACTCCTAATTCACACCTTGGATGCGTGCCCATCACAGGAAGTAATGCCACCATTGCACTAGATGTCTCTATGATAAGTCACCCACAGCACGTCAGAGAACAAAGAGCACTGCAAGAAATCCTTCACACCTTGATTTGTTGAATGTTTCTTAATAGTCTCATTTGGCCACAAACACGGTGTCGAGAGTTGACTATATTTGTCGGTGGCGCCAAAACTTTGCAACAAAATATTTCCTTCATCCTTGGTATTTATTTTTAATTTGTCTTCCGGTAAAAAAAAGAAGCTAATGAAGACAGGAATTTCTGATTTATAGCTGGATAAATAAATTAATAAATATACGTAGCTAAATAGGTAGATAGATAAATATATATATGCAAGTATGAACAGCCCATCTTCTTACCTGCCAGGGGATGCCTCCACAGATGAGCAGGAGCCAGTAGTCAATCCAGAGCCCCCACTCAGGTGATGCAGGCTCGATGGACCCCAACCAATCAGTCTCGTTGAGGGCTAAGGAACCCACCGCCTCGTTCGCCATAGCGAAGGGCACGGTAATCCACTGTAGAGAGGACACTTGTAACACCATGACACTCCTAAGCACGTCTGGTGAGTAACAGTGCGCTGGAAACTCATGACCTCACCAGCTACTCACATACAAGGCAAGGAGATGATATACAGTTTCTCCTCTGAATGAGTCTTGTTGCTCCCCTCCCATTCATACTTGACACACCCTAGCACTCAAAAACCCGTTAAATAAAAATAAATAAATAAATAAAACAAACAATCTGAACTATGATTTCTGTGATTTTTCTTATCACACAATATCACGCTTCATGAAAAAAAAAAAAAAAGTGACGACATTAATTATGCTAGCGAGTGTATTTTGGCAGACGCTTGTACCGAATAAATAAATACACACAGACAGACATACATATGTGTGTGTGTGTGTGTGTGTGTGTGTGTGTGTGTGTGTGTGTGTGTGTGTGTGTGTGTGTGTGTGTGTGTGTGTGTGTGTGTGTGTGTGTGTGTGTGTGTGTGTGTGTGTGTGTGTGTGTGTGTGTGTGTGTGTGTGTGCGTGCGTGTGTGTGTGTGTGTGTGTGTAATAAGAGATAAGAGCAGCATCACCACCCACCAAGCCGATGAAGATGCAGAAAAGCTGGATGACATCCGTATAAGCGACCGAATACAGGCCGCCAAAGATAGTGTAGAATACAGCGATGGCAGCACTGACCAGGATGGAGACAGTATTGCCAATGTCTAGGATGACTGCCAAAGTGGAGCCTAAACACGTAAGGCAGGGCGGCGACGGGAGGCAGGGACCACGTGGCGGGTACAGAAAGACAAATAAAGGTACTGTGTTAGGTCAGAGAAATCACTAGTAAGCCACACAGTGTACAACAAAAAACAGTACACTATCCTGAAACTTGAACAAACTCCAAACATAATAGCAACACAGTACCACGTGACCAGAAGTGACTTACATACCTAGAGCAGAGAGGATGGCTGCCGACCAGAAAGTTTCACCCATCAGGGCCGGGAAGTAGAGCATGCGCCCATGCGCCGCCCGAAGGCGTGCTGCAGCGGATCCAGCATGGTGACGTAACCCGCCTCACGCATCGGCTTGGCGAAGAACATACCACCTAAAGGAAGGAGCAGTTGTCAGTAGGCATAATGAAGAGAACACGCTTCCCCCCCCCCTCTCTCTCTCTCTCTCTCTCTCTCTCTCTCTCTCTCTCTCTCTCTCTCTCTCTCTTCCTCTCTCTCTCTCTCTCTCTCTCTCTCTCTCTCTCTCTCTCTCTCTCTCTCTCTCTCTCTCTCTCTCTCTCTCTCTCTCTCTCTCTCTCTCTCTCTCTCTCTCTCTCTCTCTCTCTCTCAGACACACACACACACACACACACACACACACACACACACACACACACACACACACACACACACACACACACACACACACACACACACACACACACACATACACAGGTGCACACATGTTGATGCATGAAGTAGAGAGTCGATAGAGTAAGGTAGACGTAATAATCTTCATTGCCATCGTAAACCCACTTTGTAGTATAAGTAGAGTAACAGTGACACAGAAACCTACATACACAGTAGCTACATCACCTTAAGAGAACGAGCTAACAGAAGGACAAGAGGCAAGGGTAACTAGAGCAGAACCCTCCATTTGATAACGTTGGCTTATAACAAAGTTTATTTTTAATTGTTACTAGTTGTCACATTCGTATATCGTCAGCATTGAATGGATGCCAGCTTTCTTTATTTCATTTTTCTTTTTGCTCTCTGCGAATCATTGTCCTCCCTCAAATTGGTGCTTGGGTGGGAGTAAAGGTTAGCTGCCTGCATGATGCTAACACACTCTTGGTGACGTGCTTCCATGGGCTTGCTTGCGATCACCTAACTCATGAATAATATGGCATTGACATGTACCATCACTTAAGCCACAAAGTTCAACGTACATGTCAAAAATACCTATATGAATATACACTTACGTCTGACGCCTGCAGCACCTACTTGGCCCTACCCTCCTCCTCCTCCTCCTCCTCCTCTCCTCCTCCTCCTCCCTCCTCTCCTCCTCCTCTTCTCTTCCTCCTCCTCCTCCTTCCTCCTCCTCCTCCTCCTCCTCCTCCTCCCACCACAACGTTCCTCGTTGGCCCTAGAATAGTGCTACATGTGTAGAGGAGAAGATGTGGCTGCTGCCCCCGACTGGCGGGCACCCAGCACGCCCTAATAAACACCCGAGCTGTCAAGTGTAAGGCACCAGGTATGAAAGTTCATTAACTTGATTGTTGTCTTAAGTTTCTTTCACTTCATTAGATAGTACATACTCCAGCGGTTCATGGATGCCAGGGGTTAACAGACAAATATGAGGTTTAATCCTGTAATAGCGGGCTGATCTGACTTATCTGCCGCTGGTGATGGCCGGTTTATAGCATATTGTTATCCATTATTGTACTTAAGTTTGTCTCTCTTTTCTCTCTTTATAATAGTAGCTTTACCAACAGGAGCCGGAAACTGAAACCATTATTAACTTACCGAAAGCAAGGGACAAGGCATAGCGAAGGGCGCCTGGCACCAGATGAGACCCTTGTCGTACACCTTCTCCGCCGTGCCGTTGATATATCCGCCTCCCACCCATGTGGCTGCAATCAGAGGAAAAAGTTAATTGTCTCCACTTTCAAGTCGTCTCTCTCCTTACACTGTGCGTTGACAAGGTGAAGTAAAGGACGCCACATCGTGACCTCAAGAAGCATCTCCAAAGATTATTTACCTTTATCACATTGGTCACATGAATCAACAAATCCATTGTCAATCTTACTGTTGATGATACAATACGTGCGATATAATGAACAAGGGTGTATACAAAGTAGTTATGCGCTATGTTAAATAAGATCCCACATTTTGATAAGGTGTAAGTTGTTCTCATATTTAATTAAAGTACGTTTTAGTGTTGTGGTTCCCTGGCAGTGTGTGGGTATTTACAGTAGCGGCTGCCAGCTGTAGGTGGGACACCATCCATGTAAGTTAGTGTAAAGATAATAGAACAGCTAACCATAAACAACCAAAAACTGAACACTGACTTTTCTGGCACAAACTTCATTTTTTTTCGTCATAGATGTACGTACATCTATGACGAAAAAAAAAAGAAGTTTGTGCCAGAAAAGTCAGTGTTCAGTTTTTGGTTGTTTATGGTTAGCTGTTCTATTATCTTTACACTAACTTTTTTTTTCGTCATAGATGTACATGATTGTAGTTATTAGATTGTCCATATTGGATCCTGTTCAACACTTCAGTAACAGCACGTCACCTCAAAGTATTCACGTTCATCATGATACATCACAGAACCTCTAACTGTAATTTCACTTTTGAGCAAGTGAGAGGATTTAATCTCTTTCTTACATTGTTCTGTAGCCTTCGATGTTAT
>JAXIVD010007034.1:20000-21651 GCA_036785275.1 Cancer borealis | reverse complement strand
AAAATCATATATAACACCAAACTATTTGAGCTCCATATGTGACTTACAAATTCCAAATAATACAAAACTATAAAGCAAAACTAATACTTACAATAAAGTCGAGGTCTTTTGGTTCTGCGGGTCTGGTCTTTGCACGGAGTCGGTTGGTTGATCTCTTCAGGAGGTTCTGTTTTGGTAGCAGAAAACGCTGTGTCTCTGTAACGGCAAGTATGATATCTTCTATTACCTCCATCGCTGGCCTGTGTTGGTGTTCTGTTGCCATCTGTTTTACCTGTAACGAGAAAACAATGTTCATATAATGTAGTGTAAAGAAATTGTATTAATATGCTTCCAATCCGTGTACATGTATTATTCATTATAAATTTAGTCACTACTGTAGTGAATTGCTTTATCACATACAGATATATTTATAAGTTGATAAAATTTCTACAAAACATTATTAAAAATTATCAAAAATATACCCTGGCTGATAATTCTTTTTGTAGTGGTGGTCTGAGGTCTGGTGGGTGGGCGTGTATGTGCATTCCTGGTACAAACTGGTCTCTTTTTTGTATAACTGTTGCGCGGCATCTGAGTTTCTTCGACCTTATATTGCACACCCAGTTGGTAGTGTCCTTGTTAATCCTCTTTATACCAAAAGAGTATCCGTTGCTGGTCACAAGTAGCTTGTTGCCCCTCTTGCTGCCTGCCTCCAAGACGCTAAATGTTACTGGTTGGTCTGGTAAGATGTCATCAGAAAGTTTTGGGTCTACGTTGATGGAGCTGAAATTATAAAACAGAATATGTTTTGTGCAAGTGCACATACAATACATAACATGCATCACATACGCTTCCTACATTTTTTTGTTTTTTTATGGTATCGCTTACATTACTGATCAGGCTGCGCTGGGCACGTTCTATTTACCACTGATTCCTGATTCGCACGATCCGCGAAATCAAATTTAATTATTTCGTTCTTTTAACAACATTGGCTTATAATATATTTTCTGGTGGATTTCAATGTGCCATTGCGTACTGGTAGCATAAGCTAGTCAGTTCGGTTATTTCACTTAATTCTGGTAACGGGGGTGATGTCTCACTTGTATTAAAAATTTTATACTTGACCTATATTATTTTGTATTTGTTAAATAACTTAAGGTATACTCACGTTTCCTGTGGTTCTGGAATGTAGTCCACATTTCTGTTAGAGATGTCGAATGAACCATCAAGAGAGCTTGTGGATTGGTCTAAGGGTTGGTCTGGCTGGTCCGGTTGGTCTGGCTGATCTGGCTGGTCCGGTTGATCTGGCTGATCTGGCTGGTCCGGTTGGTCTGGCTGGTCCGGTTGGTCTGGCTGGTCTGGTTGATCTAGCTGGTCCGGTTGGTCTGACTGGTCCGGTTGGTCTGGCTGGTCCGGTTGGTCTGGCTGGTCCGGTTGGTCTGGCTGATCTGGTTGGTCCGACTGGTCTGGTTGATCTGGTTGGTCCGGTTGGTCTGGCTGGTCCGGTTGGTTTGGATGGTCCGGTTGGTCTGGCTGGTCCGGTTGGTCTGGAATTTCATCTCTGTCATATGGACCTAATAAATCTACATCCATTGGCTCTGGTTCGCGTCGAGTACATCCTGTACAAACAAAGTTGATGTCAACTCGGTTCTTGATGGCATTTCTATACTGC
>JAXIVD010007034.1:10000-15000 GCA_036785275.1 Cancer borealis | reverse complement strand
GATTCACTTGGTGTTCGTCGGGCTGCATGAGAACTGCGCCCACCCCGGCCTGGCTGGCATCGACCGCCAAAGCAAAAGGCCTGGTGAAGTCCGGAGCCCGTAAAACTGGCTGACCGCACAAGAGGTCTTTTACTTGGGAGAAGGCGCTCTCACACGCCTCACTCCACACCCACTTCTTCCCCTTTTGCAAGAGGTCAGTCAAAGGTGCCAGCAAGGTGGAATACTTTGGCACAAATCGGCGGTAGTAGCCTACTATCCCGAGGAACCTCTGCAGAGCGCGGCGACAGGTCGGTGCGGGGAACCGCCTGATTGCCTCCACTTTGGCTTCGGGAGGAGTGATGTAGCCGTGGCCCACCACATACCCCAAGTACTGGACCCGAGTCTTAACAAAGTCACACTTGTCCAGGTTGACCACCAACCCAGCCTCCTAGAGTCGTGCAAACAGTGCCTCCACATTGTCAAGGTGGTCCGACCAACAGGTGTCATAGATGACTATGTCATCGATGACCACGACGCAGTGCTGGAGTCCATCCACCATCTGGTCCATCAAACGTTGGAACGTGCCTGGGGCATTTTTAAGTCCATAGGGCATTACCTGGCACTGATAGACGGCCCCATTAGCCACAAAACTAGCTATCTCTTTAGCACGGTCCGTGAGAGGAACCTGCCAGTAGCCCTTCACCAAATCCACCTTTGAGATAAACGTGGCCCCGCCAATACGGTCCACTGAGTCATCCACCCGGGGCAACGGGTAGGTGTCGGCCTTGGTAATTGTATTGACCTTCCTAAAGTTAATGCAAAACCTGACCTTACCGTCAGGCTTGGGTTGAAGGGTAACAGGCGAACTCCACTGGCTATACATCCTCTTAATTAGGCCGTGCTCCAACATATACTCCAACTCCTTCTCCACCAACTGCTGCTTCTGGGGATTCACTCTATATGGAGCCAGCTTAACTGGAGTGGACTCTCCCACATCAATGTCATGTTGGATCAGGATTGTTCTGCCTAGGACATTGTTAAAGACAGAAGGGTACCTTCCCAACCGCCGAAGCATCTCCTGCTTCTGCATCTCTCCCAGGTGTTGCAACTTTTCTGCAAGGAGCAGCGCACTGTTCTGCTCCCAATGCTCCACGGGGATTACAGGTTCTGAACCCAGTACCTCGGTGGCCTCCTCTGCACGGCAGAAAAATAAAACTAAAGATGCCTCCTTCTTGGCAGAACTAAAACAACCCCCTGGGTTCTTTCTACGGAAGTAGGGCTTCAGCATATTTACATGGAAAAGCTGAGCCCTCTTACGCCGATCAGGAGTGGCCACCAGGTAGTCTAAATCCCCCACCTTCTTCTCAACCACATAAGGGCCACAGTAACGGGCCGCAAGCGGCTGTCCTTGTAGAGGAAGCAACACCAACACCTCCTCCCCTGGTGCAAAAGTGCGATACTTGGCCTTCTGGTCGTAGTATCCCTTCATCTTCTTCTGGGCAGCTCCGAGATGGTGTTGAGCCACCTCCAGCGCGTTCACCAGTCTTTCCCGAGTCCTTAACACGCTCTTCAAGAGCGACTCGGGGCGGTCCGAGTGGGGAGCACACCAGGCTTCCCGTACTAAATCCAACGGACCGCGCACCCGGTGCCCAAACACCAACTGATTCGGGAAAAACCCTAAGGACTCAGTAGGAGCTTCCCCCACAGCAAACAAAACATAGGGCACCGCCTCGTCCCAGTCCTTCTCTCGTTCCAAGCAGAATGCCCGGAGCATAGTTTTGAGCGTCTGATGGTGCCGCTCTAATGCTCCCTATGACTGGGGATGATAAACACTAGATAGAATGTGCTTAATCCCCCACTCGGTCATAGTCTTTTCGAACAACTTCGAGGTGAAGTTGGTCCCTCGATCGGACTGAATCTCGGGAGGCAGACCAAAATGGGTAAAGAAGTTGAGGAGGGCCTTAAGCACAACTCGTGCGTGGGTACTCCTCACCGGTATAGCTTCTGGGTACCGGGTCGTTACATCCATAATGGTCAACAAGTACTTATGACCGGCCTTGGAAGTAGGGAGGAGCCCCACCATGCCAATCAGGACCCTGGTAAAAGGAGGATCCACAGCGGGAAAAGGGGGCAGGGGTGCAACAGGGAGATTTTGGTTGGGTTTGCCCACCATCTGACAGGTGTGACAACTCCTCAGCAACTCAGTAATCTCTCTGGCCATACCAGGGCACCAGAAATTGCCCCGCAGGCGGGCGAGAGTTTTGTGGACACCCAGGTGTCCAGCCAAAGGTCCCTCATGTGCTAACAGCACCAGGGCCTCCCTCAAATCCTGAGGCACTACTACCTGTGGCACTTCACTCCCATCACTCTCCCTCGACCTGCGGTGTAACACCCCCTTCTGCAACAGAAACTCCTCTACTCCCCTTATCTCCTTTCCTACTTTAGCAAAACAAGGGGCCAACTCCGGGTCCCCTTTCTGTCCCTTGATGACCAACGCCGGCTCAATACAAGTAAGGTCGGACGGGACCACAGGATCTGTCGGAAGGGGCGGTGCCGACACTTCCCTGGTTCTGTTCCGGGGCCTGAGGCGTGGTGTGGACTCATCCACCACTTCCTCATCGGCCAAAATGGGTGGGCCCTCCAGGTGGGCCTCACCCGTCAGACAGTCACCAGACAAGGGAACAGCCTGTTCCCTGTCTCCGGTACACTTCGCAACAGGATCGGGCACACTATGCCCCGACTCCTCAGAGGCCTCACCTCCCGTAGGGGGTGGGCACCCAAACTCTCCCTCCAGCTAGGTCATTCCATAGCAGAAAATCAACACCTGCCACTGGCAGTTGTTCCGCCACTGCCACTTGAGCCGAAGTGGTGATCAGTGGACACGACAGCTTCACCTCAGCCGTCACAAACTTCTCGACAGCGTTGAGGCCCCTACACAACACTGCTTTCGAAGAAGTCACCTTAGTCCCGGTGACATTTCGGCACACAGACTGTTGTGCGCCAGTGTCTCGCAAGACAGTGACAGGATACTCGCTCCCGTCAATTTCGACAGTGCCCCCACACAGAAAGGGGCGACACCAGTCCAGCTCCGAGTCAGCTGGAGTCACAGAAGCAACTAAAGGGGGGGGAAACAAGTGAGTCTGCCTGAACCATCAGCTCTTCCAGGTCGCGGAGAGTATCTACTCCCTCACTCATAATCCATCTCTTAAATGCCTGCTCTAAATGGCGGGCACACTCGAGGTAAGAATCACCAGGTCTTTTCCTTCCACCTCGGAACCTTAGAAACATTTGAAACATTGAAACATTTGAAACATTTTATTATTCCTAGTAAAACAAAACAAAAAACAAGAAGAAATTGTTATATACAATGAATATAAAAGTAGGGAGCCCATCTAAAGCTTCAACTTTTTGGGCAGTAGTGGAAACTATGTGCTGGATAAGGTGTTGTTATAGTATGTATAAGTATACTATTATAATTACCAAGCACAACTATGTATCTAGACTGAACATACAGACAAGAAAATAAGACAAAATATATATAATAATAATAATAATGACGATAATAATAGTAGTAGTAGTAATGATAATAATAATAATAATAATAATAATAATAATAATAATAATAATAATGATAATGATAATAATAATAATGATAATGATAATAATAATAATAATAATAATAATAATCTTAATATAAGGAAATGAAGTAATAATGACCTTAATAAATAAAGAAATAAAAAATTTGTGATAGAATGACACAATAACTCACTAGGGTGAGAACACATAATGACAGCAAGACAAATAAATGATTAAAGAATAATAAATAAATAAAAATAACACAGACATACTTGTACATTTAGTAATTGAGGAGTGTAAGTTTTTTAAATTGTTTTTTAAAGGAGTGTATAGAAGGTAAGATTTTTATACTGTTAGGGATAGAATTCCAGGTTTTAGGTCCAGAATAAGAAAGTGAATGTTGGAAAAGTGTTAAGTTATGGGCAGGTATACGTAACTTTTCATTGTTACGGATGAAATACGCATGTTGTGGTTGTAAGTGCATATCTATATCATTTTTTTCCTTTTTATACATGTAAGTACTAATCTTTAGCTTATTAATATCAAAGAGTTTTAATGATTTGGTTTCTTTAAATAGAGGTTGTGTTTGAGCAAAATAATCGCTGTTAGTAATTATTCTTATGATTTTCTTTTGGAGTCTGAACAGTGGTAAGAGGTGTGTGGGATAAGTGTTGCACCAGATAGGTGTACAATAGTATAGGTGTGGTAAGACATGGGCATTGTATACAACTTTCAGAAAGAACATCAATGGGCATTAATTCTTTAATTTGATATAACAGAGATACTATTCTGGATAATTTAAGGGTTTGGTTTGCTATGTGGTGTTTAAAGGTCATAGTATCATCATACGTTATGCCCAGTAGTGTGTGTTTGTCAGTTCTTGTTATAGTGTTATGAGAAAAATATAAAGATGGAAGCACTGATAGTGGTTTATTAGTGAATAACATATAAAAGGTTTTATTTAAATTTACTGTTAACCTATTACTCAGACACCATTTATGAAGGATTTTGATGTCAGTGTTTGCTAAATGTATCATATTAGTCGGATCTTCACCAGTGATATATAAGGTTGAATCATCTGCGAAAAGAATTGTTTTAAAGTTTGCAAATATATTACTTATATCATTTATATATAAAAGAAAAAGAATCGGACCCAGAACACTGCCCTGTGGCACACCATATTGAATGGATAGTGGCGGTGATATAGTGCTTTGAAACTTTGTTGATTGGGACCTGTGAGATAAATAGTCTTGGAACCAGTCATGAATAATGCCTCTAATTCCATAGAAGTATAGTTTTTGTAATATGTCGTGCCTAACAGTATTAAAAGCTTTGGTGAAGTCAATAAATATACTTAATAGTGAATGTTTTTTGTCCAAAGCGATAGGCTTCGGGCCGCAGCTCGTAAGCCCTCAATATATCAGCCTTAAAGTCCTCATAGCTTT
>JAXIVD010007033.1:0-21651 GCA_036785275.1 Cancer borealis | reverse complement strand
CTTTAGGAAAAAAGGGGATATAGCGAGGTTAGGAAGAAAAGACAGATGAAATAAGGGGAAATAAAGCTAAAAAAAAAAAAGAAAAGACTCAGCAAAAATTGACCAAAGGACCAAGTCCAAGGCATCGCAGCATCAGACCTCAATCTCTGGTCCTGAAGCCCCTCCACAACAGCAATGGGCTTGGAAATGGAGGGAAACTGATACAAGAATGCACGCCTATTGATTACTCCATAAGACCACTATATTCTTCACTGCAGATATTTTTCTATAAGTTACTGCTGACTCCCATAGCCTTATATGCTGCAGAGCTGAAATTGGCTTATGGTAGTCATGATCTTTGTGCTTCATTCTGCATTTATGTCTAAGGGGATATTATGGGGAAACTTGTGCCTATACAGAAGCATAAGAGGAAATTGTGTTATACAGGGCTATCTCTTTTTTTAGTTAGGCTTTCATGGTCACCATGAATGGTTGACTGTCAATAGCTGTTTTGGAACAAAATGTAATAAGTATTCCTACATATTGAAAAACTAACACACCACAAAATACAACAAAGGGTATGTTTCATATTCACAAGTTCCCTTTTCATAAATTTCTTAAATCTCAAAATAAAATTCTACAAATATCTTAAAACATATGGGCCGGTGGTCTGGTAGTCAGTGTGCTTGAGTCACAAAGAGATTCTGGGTTCAAGTTCCAGAAAAGGAAGAGACAATTTGTGTTTGCCTCATTTCACACTATAGTTCCTGTTCACTAGCATATAATAACATTGAATGTAAGTTGAGTTGTAACATACCTGTACAGCAGGAGTACAAAGCTAGCAATCCTAAATGAGTGTATGTGAGATTAAAGTGATTAAGTAATTCTCCCAAATCAGGTAATTATAGACCATATAGTTCTGCAGGGTTAAAGAGAGTGCTATCTCTCACCAAGTTAATCTTCCGTGGGCCAGAATTGAACTCTCAACCTTTAGGTCACGAGCCGAGCACTGTACCACAGAGCCACCCGGTCCCCGCCTGTATGTGTGTCTAGTTCTGCATTATCAGAAGACAAGCTATCCTGCCTTCCTATATGTGTGGAGTTTGTGTGTGTAAGTGTTTACCCAGTTGTAATATACAGGAAAAGAGCTATGCTCATAGCTTCTCCACATGTTATTATTTAGTGTTCCTCAGCTGTTTTTCCCCTAAACGGGGATAGCCAAGACGAGGCACCTCAGTGTTTATGGAGATGTTACTCTCCCCTCTCCATCTGTGCCTTGTTATTTTGTAGTAGAGTAAACAGAGAAGAGGCTTTCCAGACCCCTAGCTTTGTCCCTTTTGTTGCTATTTACAAACCACAGGGAATACAGTGGTAGAATTCTTGTAGCCCCTTCCACATAGTTAAATGGGGATATAAGCCAGGTATAGAAATGCATTCATCCCTTGGTTTAACGGACTAAATGGGGGGAACATTGGTCCGATATTGTCGATTGTCCGTTAGTACCGATAATCGGAATCTACGGTATAAATACCCAGGTTACGGCTAATATTAACAATTACGTTACAAAAGACAGAGTAATAAATACAGTACTGTACTTTTAATCAAGCACACTATCCAATCTAACAGTGTAAAATACCTGTACACTGTAAATATACACTATAATATAGTAAATCAACAATTTTAATTGAAAATCAGATTTACCACTTTCCAACATTTTGATCAGCTCAAACTTGTGCTACAGTTAAATTCACCCTTTTCCTATTTTCTACTTTTCCTCCAGATGACATGGTTGTAGAAAATTATGATAATTTGAGCACAACAAAGTCAAAACCATGGAACAATGAGCTACACGTGTTGTTGCACTGCTTGATGTAAACAAACTGACCGCCTCCCAATTTGCGGTCAGCTGAATGACTGTAAAACTTATATTGCACCAAAAGAATTTGAGACAGAATATGAGAATAGAAAACATTTTCACAGCATTAATACTCATTTGCAATTGATGCAAAGTACAAAATTATAGATTTGGTGGCTAAATGACTTATGACATGATGCTCGCATATTAAGGGAAAGTGGACTGAAGAGTGGAGATACTGATGGAGAGCAACATAACACCAAGAGGATGTCACCTGCTGGGAGTGGGAGACGGGTTAACCGTGCAAACAGTGGCTACTGACACTATCTACAGCCACAGAACAATGCGCAGGAGGCATACAACAAGTAAGGTAATCATTCATTTGATTACAACAATGAAGCAACAAATAAATGTATATATATCATTATCACAATACTACATGAAATTATCAAGCAAACTTATACAGTGGCACCTCTTGATTCGAACACTTCCCAATCCGAACAAAATTTGTCCTCCAATCCGAACGCTGTCTTGCAATCCAAACACAAACACACGCGGCGGCCAACGCCGCCTTCCCGCCAATCGGCCAGTCTTGCTTGCACTTCTCCGCTGTGAACACCTCTCTCTGTTGTGCTTGATATTTTTGCATATTTTCTTGAAATTAGCCCTCATTATGGCTCCCAAGAAAGTGAAAAGTGACAATGCAAGTGGTGGAAGGAATCTGACGTGCTATAGTATAGAAATGAAGAAGGAAATAATAGAAAAACATGAGAGAAGTTCGTGTTTATGACCGGGCCTCACAGTATGGGATGGCCAAGTCTATGATCTGCACATTTTTGAAGCACAAAAAGACAATAAAGGCTGCTGATGTGGCTAAAGGAGTGTTTGGTAAATCAAATAAAAGGGATCAAGTTTTAGAAAAAGTTGAACAATTACTTTTAGTTTGGATAAATGAAAGACAACAGATTAATTGTTTTTACATTAATTTCAATGGAAAAATTGCTTCCTAATTCGAATTTTCTCAATTCGAACAGCAGAAAATAACGAATTAAGTTCGAATCAAGGGGCACCACTGTAGTAAATTTGGGCGTCTTCTTCTTGTGACTGTTGTTGTTCTCAGCTGAGATGGGCACGGCCGCCCAGGTAAATCCACATATATTCTTTTGTTATAATATACTATTAATAGATTCCCATTTTTGCGAGTAGGACATTACCGAAATTTCTATTTTTCACTTTAAAGTGATAACAACATACCACCATATCCATATTATCGTGATAGGAATGTTTTTAACCAAACGTAAGTGCTATTAGTAGCGGAAGATACACCGTGTAGCGCCTTCTTATGAGTAGCTCATTAATCACTTAGCTCATAGTTAGGGGTCGCCTTATGACTTTCTCTGCATAACTCATAAGTCTAGCTCCTAACTATGAGAAGAATTTTGGATTTATGAGTAGGTTTAAGAGCTTTTATGAAGTTTTCTGCATACCGGCGAGGATGTGTCCGGTGTTGCCACATCTCTATCTGTACTGCGGAACTTTCAAATTGTCCGTTGCTTCCGAAATCCGTTAAAGCGAGGTCCGTTAAACTGAGGTATGAGTGTGTGTATATATATATATATATATATATATATATATATATATATATATATATATATATATATATATATATTATATCTATATATATATATATACATATATATATATATATATATATATATATATAAATATATATATATATATATATATATATATATATATATATATATATATATATATATATACACACACAGTAAGAACGGTCATCTAGCGCATAATTGGTACTGGACTATCGGCCGCAAGATGAAAAACCGCGAGATGAACGATATTGAAATACATGTAAATAGTATAACTCCCATTAACCCTCCAAGAATACAAAATATATTGCCAAAAATTCATACATAAAAGGTTATGCATAATCTGTATGATAATAAACAAGATTGAACAGTTTTTGACTATTAATAAAGGTTCAAATATTATTCCACTTACGTTATGAGAGTCTGTGATTGGCTTGAGTAGCCTGGCAGTGGTCGGGAGCGATCGTACTGTTGATTCAGGACAGTTAAACTTATGCATAATGTCACATGTTGTTGCACCACTATTCATCATCTGAATCTTTTCTTTCTTTCCATGGAGTGTATATTTCTTGAGCTTCGACCCCTTGCGATAATCACGCTTCTCTCGTCCACCACGTTTTTCACCACAGTTTCCACCAGTACCACTCATAGAACTCCTGTTCCTTGTTATTACAGTGTATTGTACTTCCACTAGAACGTTTTCACTAAAACACCAAAAGTAAATATGCTCCACAGCACAAGAAAATAGCAATATTGTTGTTGACCCAGCTCCTGCCGTGACACAACTGACCCAAACCAACCATTTAACTGGCGCGCTGATCTGTGTGCATGCGCAAGATGGTCATTTGGCACCACTAAATGGCAGAAGGCAGAAAATTTTAAATAGACGCGAGATGCTAAATTCGCGAGACTATATTACGCGAGATGACCATTCTTACTGTATATATATATATATATATATATATATATATATATATATATATATATATATATATATATATATATATACATATATATATACATACCGTATATTGCGGCCTATAAATCGAGTTTTTAAGATCTTTTTTTTATGGTCAAAACTAGGGGTCGACTTATGGGGTAGATATAAAATAGCAGCCTTTAAATATATTTGCACCAGTAGCATCAGGATACCGGAAAACTGCTACTGAACTTGGCCTAAGGACTGTGTTTACACATGTTATTCTACTAAGGCTTACGGTAAAAACCAAATTTGCAAAAGCAAATACTTTTAGCTTGAAACTGGCAGCATACTTCATCCTCTTAGCTGGGGGCACCATGGATGATATTTAGCTCAGCTTCTTGAAATGCTCTACGTTAGTGAGGAGAGCTCTGTCAGGCTTGGTGAATGAATAGGTAATGAATGCTGGCGAAGCACTATAGCCACAGCACAGGTTGTCACAGGTTGACTGAGTTTTTGGAGGAGTTTATATTTCGCGCCTAAACAGCTGTTCGAACGGAATGCTCGTCACTAGGTTACAGCACTGAGCAGTCAACCATGATCGTTTCATTTCTTTTGTTCCAACGTTTGAAGCCGGACTGTAGGTAATTGGACATTTACCATTAGGGTTTTAAAAGTAAATATTCGTCCGATATAGTGGTGAAACAGGTGAGTACAGAAAAAAGTCGGTGGTGTTTACAATCTGTTTGAATTGCTTTATTTACTTTACTGTAGATAAAACTTAATTTACAAACCAGTACTTAGTGAGTCAAGCCGACATTGGGCCAGGCTAAGTAATAGTTCAGGGGGGTCGACTTTTCTGCAAGGTAAACCTCTAGTACAACATTTTGGGGGTCGAATTATAGAGGTCGACTAATGTGCCAGATCGACTTATAAGCCACAATATATATATATATATATATATATATATATATATATATATATATATATATATATATATATATATATATATATATATACTGTCGACCCCTGATTTAACATATCCCTATTTAATGGACTTCGGATTTAACGAACTCTGTCTGCTAGCTGACACTAAAGCCCGTTAGTGCAAAAAAAACAACTTATATAACCAAACCTAACATAACCTAATCTAACCATAACCTAATGTAACCTAACCATAACATAACATGACATAATTAACCTAACATAACTTGAAAGTTTTTTGGCAGGTAAACAATGGTGAGCACCATCTTAAACCTTCACATACATGTGTTGAGTACACTATGTATAGTATGTATGAAATCAAATTTATACTGATATCGTCCGAACAGTAGGTATGCAGATTCACCCAAATAGTTTTTGGCTTACCTTAACCTAAGTTGTATGTACAGTATTTACAGTTGCACTCTATGGTTACTCCGAGTCAATGAGGAACGTCTGGGTGCAGCCATTAATCATAATACTCCGCCCACAATCAGCTGATATACCTAGGCTCCGTCTCCTTCCTTCCTTCTAGGCATCAATGTTGAAATCCCCATGGCGTCTAATAAGTGTGCGTAGCTAGGTCAGGTTAGATAAAGTTACCCTACTAATTTTGAGGTATGGACTATTTCGGACAAAGTATGATGCTTTTTCATTTCGAGAAACCTAACCTAGCCTAACCTAACACTAACTCTAACCCAAACCTTACTCTAACCCCACCCCAACCTAACATAACATTGCGGGGCTGAAACCAGATACTGGTCTTATCTACTGATGCGGTGGGTATACAAAAATTGAAACAAATGTTTTTAATATTTTCTAGAAGTTGATATATATTGCATGACATTCTGCAATCTTAATTCTATCTGACATGTAAGTATTAGCCTTGGGAGAAGATGCTACACACACTTATTAGACGCCATGGTGGTTTCAACACTGATGTCGAGAAGGAGGAGGGAGGCGGAGCCTAAGTATACATCAGCTGATTGTGGGCGGAGCATAAAGTTTAATGGCTGCACCCACACGCTTCCCTTTGACTCGGAGTAACCATTGAGTGCAACTGTAAATACCGTACATACAACTTAGGTTAAGGTAAGCCATAAAGTATTTGGGTCAATCTGCTACTTCTCGGACAATATCGATATAAATATGAAATCGTACATACTACACATAGAGTACTCAACACATCTGTGAAGGTTTCAGGCAGTACTCACCATTATTTACCTGGCAAAACATCTTTCACATTATGTTAGGCTAATTATGTTATGTTAGGTTATGGTTAGGTTGCGGTTAAATTAGGTTATGTTAGGTTTGGTTCGGTTAGGTTTCGTTATATAAGGTTTCTATATTTTACTGCCCAAAAGTTATGCATTTCACCCTAGATTTTTTTCTGGATTGCCATATTATGGCCTTTAACCTAGCAACGGACTTTTTACACTAATGGACAGAGCTTCCTCGGCATTAGTCGGTTAAATTGACGATCGACAGTATATATATATATATATATATATATATATATATATATATATATATATATATATATATATATATACTGTCGATCGTCAATTTAACCGACTAATGCCGAGGAAGCTCTGTCCATTAGTGTAAAAAGTCCGTTGCTAGGTTAAAGGCCATAATATGGCAATCCAGAAAAAAATCTAGGGTGAAATGCATAACTTTTGGGCAGTAAAATATAGAAACCTTATATAACGAAACCTAACCGAACCAAACCTAACATAACATAAATATTATATATATATATATATATATATATATATATATATATATATATATATATATATATATATATATATATATATAATATTTATATATACAGTAAACCCTCTATAAATCGGATGTGTATAAGTCGGATATCGGATAAATCGGACTCAATATAGCCACTGGATAATTTTTATCTAAATTGGACGGTGGCGATATATGCGGTGGGCATCCGGTATAGTTTCCCGCCAAATCAGCCACCCACGCTGATGCACGTTGCTCCTTGGTCAGTTTTAGTGATGGGAATTCTGGCTCATTTCAGGGAGCCAAGTCTTTCGTTCTCGTTCACTCAATAGAGCCGGCCGGCTCTTTCGGCTCCCAAACAGCTGTTTTGGCTTTCAAATACACACACACACAATTCCCGCCAGAAGTTATATTTGATGACAGAGCATAGAAGTAACATATATAAATACAGGTAAGTTTAAAAATACTAAAAATGCTAAAAAGTGTTTTAGTGATTTTGCGTGTGTAGCAGGATAAAACGGATAAATCGGATCTTCGGATATATTGACAAGGGGTTCCCTCCAATTGATCCGATTTATAGAGGGTTTACTGTATGTATGTATGTATATATATATATATATATATATATATATATATATATATATATATATATATATATATATACACAGAGAGAGAGAGAGAGAGAGAGAGAGAGAGAGAGAGAGAGAGAGAGAGAGAGAGAGAGAGAGAGAGAGAGAGAGAGAGAGAGAGAGAGAGAGAGAGAGAGAGAGAGAGAATTTTTTTTCCATCTAATTTAGATAGTCTGTTAACTGTAGTTTTCTCTGTAATATTCCATTAATTGCATTTCATCAGTCCCTTTTGTTACTGTTACATTACTCTCTTTTTCTTCTTTTTTAAAAAATTTCTTTATGTACCATTACATAATTCTGTTGTCTATCACACTTTCTCTAAAAATTTTAGTTTTTCCTGTAGTTCTCATATAATTTAAGCGATTTGCCTCTTCCTTCAATTCTTTATATTTTTGTCTCTCCTGCTCATTTATACATACTCTTTATGATAAACCCTGCTTTACATTTCTCAAAATCTCTGAGTATGAAAATTCTCTGTTGCAATCTCAGTTTCTGAGTTTAGAGTCTAAGTTTCATAGGTCTTGCACCTCCTTCTATGTATGGACCTCACCTCATGACTTCCTCTGCTTCCTCTTTAAATTTAGTTTCCTCATCCTCATAATTTAGCTTTGTTGTATTTTCTTTATGTTCTTTGTTTCTTCTTTATATCTTTATTTTCAGTTATAGTCTTTTCTTCAAATCCTTATATTATTACATTTTTTTTTCTCCGATGCATCTTTTTCTTGTCTTAATTACTTTAATTACTTTTTTTCTAAGTTATTCTTTTGTTTTCTATTTGTTGTTGTTCAAATATTTCTTTGAAGCTTATTTTATCCTTCTCTTTCTGTTCTCCAGTTTTACACTTTTTTTTCTAAATCTTTAATTTCCTCCTTAGTTTCCTGCTTTGCACCTCATTTTCTCTCTTCAATTTATTTTACCTTTTTATCATTTACCTTCTTAAGGTTGCCAATGTCATTTCTTAACTAAATTCTTTCATTACTCCATTCGGTAAAATTTTATTCACAGACATTCATCAAATGCAATATCTTTTCAAGTGATTCTATACATCCATTCATCTCTTTCTTTATTCCCCTCATCTCAATCCTAATTCTGCATTCTTCTGCCTCAATTCTAAGAGATTTCACCATCGTTTTGCCAATATCTACATCTATATTGAAACCTGTAATTGAGGTATTGATGATTAATTGCCATTAGTGGTTCAGTGTTGTTATTAGCCACCAGGGGGCTGTATAAGGAGGGAAGGGAGGAGCAGGTGAGGAGGCGGCAGTCAGGCACAAGCACTCGCCAGCTCACCACCTCCCGCCTACATTTTGTGTTTGCTGTAACGTTGGAAAGGAAAAATTGAAGATCTGTTTGGAGAAACAAGTTTGAATATCCTCTTACAAGCTATCTAGGCTTTGACAATGGTGTAGACCCTCGACGTGAAGATCATCCCAGAATATGACGGGACCATCCAGCCTGTCGCTGAGTGGTTCGAGAAGGCTGAGCTGGTGTGTTGCCTGAGGAACGTCAAAGACTTAACCACCATCGTGCCTCTACGACTCACCAGGGGTGCATTCGCAGTATACCAGCAGTTAAGTGACAGTGAGAAGAAAGACATCGAGAAGGTAAAAGGTGCCCTGTATTCTGCCTTTGCCATGGACCAGTTTATGGCGTACGAGTTGTTCATAGCTCGACAATTAAAAACTGACGAGGTGGTCAATGTCTACCTTGCTGATCTACGCCGTTTGTCATCCCTGATTGGCGGCGTGAGCGACACCGCCCTCTCGTGTGCATTCGTTGCTGGCCTACCAGACACCATCCGCCAGCTGCTTCAGGCGAGAACACGTCTTGAAGCAATGAAACTTGACCAAGTCCTTGATCGCACACGAGTTCTGCTAAGGGAAGAAAGCAGTGCTGCGGCAGCGGCATAGTTGAGGTGAGGCGTGATCCGCAGCTTCGACAGTCCGTTAACAAGGAGGCAAGATTTCACGTGTTACAACTGTGGACTGCCGAACCACCTGGCCCGGGACTGTTTGATGCAGAGAACACAACGGAGAGGCGATCACAGCAGTTGGATCACTTGCCATCACTACAGAGAGGTGGGACACATCGCTGCTTCCTGTCCGGGAAACTCCGTGCGAGAGGGGACGTCAGCGCTGGCTCCCTCTCAAGTGCTGTGAATGTGGCGCTGCCTGTGACACATGTGACCATCAGTAGCATCAAGAGGAGCGTGCTGATCGATACCGGATGTTCGATGAGCATCGTCCACGTGTCGTGTTGTTTGTGCTGGAGTGAGAAGAAAGTGGACTTATTTATAATCAACGGGGAGCATCAGCAGCGTGTAGGTGTGAGACAAGGGAATATGTTGACTCGTGATGGAACCTCGGTGGACATTGATGTGTTAGTGGTGAAGTTTAGACCTCTGAACTTCGACTTTATTTTGGGCATGAACAGTATTGCGGCTGTGGGGGGGTGTAACTGTCAAATCCTCCTATGATGTACAATTAGGCCCGAGGAGTGTGTGTGGGGCGATGATTAGTGGCGGGCCGACGCCACCATTGAAAATTGAAGTGGTGAAAAAAGACTTCCTTGTTAGCTATGAGGACAGCGCTAAAGCATGGACTGTGCGGTGGAAGTGGGCTGCAGGTGAAGAGCTAGGCCACCTTCTCAACGGAATTGCTGAATATCACGTTCCTGCGACGGCGTGGAGGGAATATGAGTCTGAGCTTGGAAAATGGATCGACGAAGGATGGCTGCTTCCTTATGATGAAAAAGAGTTCGGGAACCCCAAAAGACTAATTCCCTTGATGGCCATCATTCAGAAGAACAAGGGAAAGGTGCGGCCAGTATTAGAATACAGAGAATTGAACACTCGTATGGAGACGCACACAGCGTACGTGGACGTGTGTGCTAACAAGTTACGTGAGTGGCGCCAGATGGGCTGTAATGTTGCGTTACCCGACCTGAAGAAGGCTTACCTGCAAATTTGAGTGCACCACTCACTGTGGCCCTACCAGATTGTCTTCTTTTAAGGGCAACGGTATTGCCTTACGAGGCTGGGATTCAGCCTCAGTATCGCACCCATGGTAATGAAGGCAGTCGTGTCAGAAGTTTTGAAGCAGAACGACATTATCGAGGGGGCTGTTTCATCTTACGTGGACGACATTCTCGTCAACGAGAACGCCATTATGTCTGCTGTGGTAGTCAATCATCTACGTCAGTTTGGCCTGAAATGTAACCCTGCCCAGCGCGTGGTGGATGGAGCCCGTGTCCTGGGGCTGCGGGTAGGAGGTGAGAGCGTCTTACAGTGGCGGAGGGATAACGACATCATTGAACCCCCCATGTCACTAACAAGGAGGTCGCTGTTCTCATGGTGTGGACAGCTGATCGGCCATTTGCCTGTGTGCGGGTGGGTGCGTCGTTCATCAAGAGCAGCGTCGTTCATCAAGAGAAGCGTTACGTCTCTGACGAGGACGTGGGATGATGAAACCAACGACGCAGAGCTACGTGCCATGGTGGACGACGTGGTGCGACGTGTGAGTCTTCATGACCCTGCCAGAGGGCGCTGGGATATTTCGGGTACTACAGCTACTGTGTAGGTGGACGGCAGCTCTGTGGCGTTAGGTGTAGCAGTGGAGGTGAATGACGACATCGTGGAAGACATCTGTTACCTTCAACCAGATGAAAGCGCGCACATTAACATGGCAGAAATGGATGCTGCGCTGAAGGGGTTAAACCTGGCTGTCGCCTGGGGCATGACGCATATACGCCTCATGACGGATTCGGTCATCGTTCATCGCTGGATCTCTGACACCCTGACTGGAAAATCCCGTTTAAAAACAAAAGCAGCGGAGGAAATGCTCATCCGCAGACGCTTGAACACCTTGAAAGTAATCTGTGAAGAGTACAACCTGGACGTGACTGTGCAGCAAGTGAATTTGGCGGTAAATAGGGCAGACGCGCTGACCAGGGTTCCCCGGAAGTGACTGACTACCTGAGAGAATATAGAAGAGTGCCCTGAGGGACTGAGAAATTATGTGGCATGCGCATCACTGTGTGTAGAGAAGCGGCATCGGAACATCGTGAAAATGCATCATGATTGTGGTTATCCAGGTATCAGACGAACTTTATATTTTGCCAGACACGTCGACCCAACCATCATGAAACGTCAAGTTCAGCAAGTGGTGTCGAGTTGCTGGGTGTGTCAATCTGTCGACCCCACTCCTGAGAGGTGGCGGGCTGGTGTACTGGAGGTGAAGGAAACGTGGCATCGAGTTGGCATTGACATCCCCCAACACGCCTCTCGCCCATATTTGACCCTAGTGGATCATGGGCCGTCTCGCTTCTCAATATGGCAACAGCTGCGACTAAAAACTGCAGCCTGTGTAGTACAACAATTGGAATCCATATTTTATGAGCGCAACGCCCTTTATGAAATTCTTCTGGACAACGATACGGCATTCCGCAGTAAATGCTCCAGAAGCTTCACAGAAGAGTGGGGAATCAGTCTGCGTTTCAGATGTGCATATGTGGCATCTGGCAATGGTATTGTTGAACGATGACATTGCACAGTCAAGACCATCGCGGCAAGGAAGGAGTGCACCATCGCGGAGGCAGTGTATTAGTACAACACGTCGCTAAGGGATGGATCACCATGGTCAACTCCCGCTAGTGTGCTGTATGGCTATGAGTTACGTGTTAAAGATATCGACCGTTCAAAAGTTGTTACAACTGAACAAGAAGGCCATTCCCATTATTGTCTGGATGACGACGTGTGGGTGAAGCCTCCACACGCACGATGCAGCACCAGGTATGGCACGGGAAGGGTTACCGGCGTACTGTCAGAACAAGCGGTTCAAGTTAACGGAATTCCAAGGCATGTGCGTGACCTTCGCCCCAGGATAACAACGGAAAACGGACGCAAACAAGCAGAGAAAAAGGAAGGAGAAACAGAAGAGTGGTTAATTGGACTGTGTCACCCTGCTGAACCTGCTCAGGGTGAGGATGAAGCCTCGGAGAACGAGCCCCGCCAAGGCACAGAGGAAATCACGGAGAGAGCTGCCGAGAAAGTCTGGACGGGAAAGAAGGCCTGTTGTTCAATTCTGCTGTTAATAAGACTATATATATTCTATGTAGATATAAATTGTTCTTTGCTTATGTGTAAAGGTCAATGAGATACGTTAGTATCTGGGGGAGGTGTAATTGGGGTATTGATGATTAATTGCCATTAGTGGTTCAGTGGTGTTATTAGCCATCAGACGGCTGTATAAGAAGGGAAGGGAGGAGCAGGTGAGGAGGCGGCAGTCAGGCATGAGGACTCGCCACTTCACCACTTCCATCTCCCACCTACATTTTGTGTTTGATGTAATGTTGGAAAGGAAAAATTGAAGATCTGTTTGGAGAAACAAGTTTGAATATCCTTTTACAAAACCTTTGAATCCAGCTTGGCGGGAATCTAACAATTTTTTCAATGGTTACATCTCAGTCTTTGCAAACAACCGCTTCACACAAGCACCTCTCACATGTTTTTGGTCTTCCTCATATCACCCTTTCCTACCTTTTAGACAGAAGTTGCCTTCGACCACTGAGACCCCATATAACCACACTAGGCTCATTTTGAAGAAAGTTCTTCCTTGCTTCCTCCTGTTTACCTCTGATCTTATCTGAATTTACCTAGTTGTAGTATAGAAGGTTTGAGCTACACTCGCATGGTTCTGTCTCCATATCAATATGTGTCCAGTTTTTCCTTCAGTTAATGTACATTCTTTGCCATTATCACCTCTTCTTTCAGTCCATTCTAAGTATCTATACTTCTTTGGGGAAAACTATACTTTTTTGTATCGTTCAAGCAAATTCCTTTCTGCAATTTTTTCTTGTCCCTTCAAATTTCTACCCTCTCATTTTCTTCTCAACATTAGGTCTTTTCTATCTATTTCTTCTAGGCTGTTCATCGATTTATACATTGTGATTAAGTCATCTCTTTCTCTTCTTTCTTTTAGTATTGTTAGATGCATTTCTTTTAATCTTTCCTCATATGGTAGGTCTTCCAATTCTGGCACCATTTTAGTTGCAATTCCCAATAATCTTTCTATTTTCAACACATGTTTTTTTCATGTGCGGGGACCATATTACTTCTACATATTCCAGTTTTGATCTGATCTTTCTAGTTACAATTTTTCTCATCATATCTTTATCTAGGAAGTGAAAGGTCATCCACATATTTCTAAGCATCGTGAATGTGTCACCAAATATTCTATTTATATGTTTCTCTGGTGATAATTTGTTTTGTATTACTACTCCCAAATCTTTCTCTTCATTTGCAATATATATAATATTTTCTCCTAACAAATTTTGTTTTGTGGCCCCATATATTTCCAGCCTCTCCTTTTCTTCTCATTATCTTTTCTATCTGTTTCTTCTAGGTTGTTCATCAATTTATTTATTGTAATTAAGTCTCCCCTTTCTCTTTCTTCAAGTGTGCTTCATTACATTTATTTTAATCTCTCCTCAAATGTGATATCTTTCAATTCTGGCATCATCTTACAGTAGAATTTCCCATCTAACGCATTTGGATCTTTAAAAAAATCGTATCTAACGATCCTTTTAATCTCTAACCCACCTACAATCTGACGATACAAAATTCATATCTAATAGCAATTATTCTAGGCGTCCGGGATCAAATTTCAAACTTTCCGCGGATCGCTGAATTTTTGCTGGCAACACTGGTCACTTTCGTCAGTCCCGTGCCACCATCTTTCAACCCTATTTCATTGTGCTCATCTCATTGTTCCGTTTTTTTTGGCTCTCCATTCCATATAGAGATTGTCTGGCGGCGTGTTACTCCTCTCATGATGTCTGCCCTAGCCTCAGGTAGCAGAGAGAGTGGTGGTGAAAGAGGAAACCTTGAAGAACGTAAGGAAAAAAAAACAGTGAAGAGGGCAACTCATGCATCAATTATTCGTTAGATGGGATATTCTACTATAGTTGCTATTCTCTGTATTCTTTCTAATTTCAACACATGCTTTTTCTTGTGCGAGGACCATATTACTTCTACAAATTCCAGTATTGGTCTAATCATTGGAGTTATATTTTTTCTCATATCTTATATATCATATTGCAATCTTTATCTAGGAAATGAAAAGCCATTTGTATATTTCTTAGCATCATGAATGTGTCACAAAAAATTTGATCTTGATGCTTCTCTGGTGATATGTTATCCTGTATTATCACTCCCAAATCTTTCTCTTCTTTTTCTATTGATAGGAGGAGGAGGAGGAGGAGGAGGAGGAGGAGGAGGAGGAGGAGGAGGAGGAGGAGTAGTAGTAGTAGTAGTAGTAGTAGTAGTAGTAGTAGTAGAAGTAGTAGTAGTAGTAGTAGTAGTACTAGTAGTAGTAGTAGTAGTAGTAGTAGTAGTAGTAGTAGTAGTAGTAGTAGTAGTAGTAGTAGAAGTAGTAGTAGTAGTAACGAAAGAATAACTTTAAAATGCAAAAATTCAAACACAAAACGAACATAAAATAGCTAAATGCACTCTCTCTCCTAATCATTAGTTTTTAAAAATGTCGGTAAAGGTGGAGGAGGAAGAGGAAGGCGGGAGGTGAGGGATGAAGAGGAGGAATTTTATATGAAATTTGGGTCTAGAATGGATTCGGTGAGTTCCCATTATTTCCTATGGTAAAAATTGCTTTAGGTTACGAGCATTTTAGGTTACGAGTGTCCGTTTAGAACAAATTAAGCTCGCTAACCAAAGCACCACAGTATATGTAAATGACCAATCTGGTGAACAAACCTTCAACTTTGCTATTCTTCATGACCTAGAGCAGCTAGTGCAGTTTCCTACCCATATCCCTGACCGCCTTGGAGATACGCCCAACATTCTTGATCTTTTCCTAACTTCCAACCCTTCAGCTTACTCTGTTAAACTTTCCTCTCCGTTGGGCTCCTCTGATCACAATCTTATTTCTATTACCTGTCCTATCACTCCAGTGCAGCCTCAGGACCCGCCTAAGCAGAGGTGCTTCTGGCATTTCAACTCTGCTAAGTGGGAGGACCTGAGGCAGTACTATTCTGATTTTCCTTGGGATGATTATTGCTTTCATGTCAGAGATCCTTCTCTTTGTGCCGAGCGCATAACAGAGGTGATTGTCTCTGGCATGGAGCTATACATTCCTCATAGTTTCTCTAATACTAAAGCTAAAAAGCCCTGGTTTAACTCTGCTTGTTCTCGTGCTGTCAATGATGGGCAGGCGGCTCACAAACGATACCGTAGCCATCCATCTGCTGAAACTCATGCCCTATATATTTCTGCCCGTAATCATGCCAAATCTATTCTCCAACTTACTAAAAACTCTTTCATTAATAGAAAATGTCAAAGTCTTTCCAACTCTAACTCTTCTCGTGATTTCTGGCATCTAGCCAATAATATCTCTAACAATTTTACTTCTTCATCTTTCCCTCCTTTACTTCAACCAGATAGCCCCACAGCTATCTCTTCTTTCTCTAAAGCTTAACTCTTCGCTCAAACCTTTGCTACCAACTCTACTTTGATTGATACTGGGCATATTCCTCCTACTTCTCCACCCTCTGACTACTTCATCCCTAAAATTAAAATTCTTTATCATGACGTTTTCCAGGCCCTCTCTGGTCTTGATTCTCAGAAGGCTTACGCTCACTGCCTGGTCAAACTCTTTTGTCTGTGTCTCTCTACTTCTACCTATCCTTCTTGCTGGAAGTTTGCTCACATTCAACCTGTCCCTAAAAAAGGTGACCGCTCCAATTCTTCTAACTACCACCCTATAGCTTTGATTTCCTGCCTTTCTAAAGCCTTTGAGTCTGTCCTTAACAAGAAGATAATGAGGCATATATCAGCTCACAACCTTCTCTCTGATTGCCAGTATGGTTTCAGTAAAGGCCGATCTACTGGTGATCTTGCTTTCCTAACTGAATCTTGGTCATCCTCTTTTAGGGAGTTCAGTGAAACCTTTGCTGTCGGCCTTGACATATCGAAAGCCTTTGATAGAGTCTGGCATAAATCTTTAATTTCTAAACTACCCTCCTACGGATTCTATTCTTCTCTCTGTACCTTCATCTCCAGTTTCCTTTCCGACCGGTCTATTGCTACTGTAATGGACGGTCACTGTTCTTCTCCTAAAACTATCAACAGTGGTGTTCCTCAGGGTTCTATCCTATCACCCACTCTCTTTCTATTATTCATCAATGATCTCCTAAATCTGATTCAATGTCCTATCCACTCCTATGCTGATGACACCACCTTGCATTTTTCAACATCGTACAACCAACGCCCAACCCAAGAAGAATTAAATGACTCAAGGCGAGATGCTATAGGACGCTTAACTTCTGACCTTTCACTAGTTTCTGATTGGGACAGAGCAAACCTTGTTTTGTTCAATGCCTCAAAAACTCAATTTCAACAACTGTCTACTCGAATTAACCTTCCAGATAACTATCCCCTCTTCAATGACACTCAACTTCTCCTCTCCTTCACATTAAACACACTCGGTCTATCCTTTACTAAAAATCTAAACTGGCAATTTCATATCTCTACTCTTGCTAAATCAGCTTCCAAGAAGATAGGTGTCCTATGGCATCTGCGTCCATTTTTCTCTCCCTCTCAGCTGCTTGCTCTGTACAAGGGCCTTATCCGCCCATATATGGAGTATGGCTCTCATGTCTGGAGGGGCTGAACTCATACAGCTCTTTTAAACAGGGTGGAGTCTAAAGCTTTTCGCCTCATCAACTCTCCTCCTCTAACTGACTGTCTTGACTCTTTATGTCACCGCCGCAATGTTGCTTCTTTATCTATCTTTTACCGCTATTTTCATGCTGACTGCTCTTCTGAACTTGCTAACTGCATGCCTCCCCCTCTCCCGCAGCCTCGCTGCACAAGACTTTCTACTTCTCATCCTTATTCTGTCCATCTACCTAATGCAAGAGTTAACCAGTATCTTCACTCTTTCATCCCTTACACTGGTAAACTCTGGAACACTCTTTCTTTGTCTGTTTTTCCACCTGTCTATGACTTAAATTCTTTCATAAGAGGAGTGTTAAGATACCTCTCATACTAAATTCAACTGCTCCCCATGTCTATATTTCTCCTACTGTCTTCTTTACAGGGTCTGGCGACAACCGGGATTTATTTTTATACTTAATTTTTATTTCCCTTAGCCGGTACCCTTTTGATGTAAAAAAAAAAAAAAAAAAAAAAAGTTACATAAGTCTGTTTGTAGATGATGGAAAATTACTAATAAAGATGAGAAAAACACAAGGATTGTGAGGAGCTACAGAATAAGGTAAACAAGATATATGAATGGATCAAGACATGGGAAATGGAATTTAATGCAAAAAAATGCTGTATTAGAAATGGGAAAAAAAAAAGTGCAATGAGACCCTCATCTACGTTTAAATTAGGGGAAAATAGTATATCAATAGCAAAAGAAGAGAAAGATTTGGAAGTGGTAATGCAGGACAACTTTTTACCAGAGAAACATATATATATAATATTTGGTGACACTTTTAGGAAGCTAGGGAATAAACGGATGGTTTTTCATTTCCTAGATGAAGATATGATGAGAAAAATTATAACTACAATGATCAACCCTAAATTAGAATTTGCAGAAGCTATATGGTTCCGGCACAAGAAAAAACATGTGTTGAAATTAGAAAGAATACAGAGAATTGCAACTAAGATGGTGCCAGAATTGGAAGACCAAACACATGAGGATAGATTAAAAGAAATTCACCTTACAACACTGAAAGAAAGAAGAGAAAGAGGTGACTTAATCACAATATATAAATTGATGAACAACCTGGAGGAAACAGATAGCAAAGACCTAATATTAAGAAGAAAAGTTGAGGCTAGAAATTTGAGGGGACAAAATAAATTGCAAAAAGGAATTTGCTTGAATGATACAAAAAAGTAGTTTTCCCCAAACAAGTATAGATACTTGGAATGGACTGAAGGAAGAGGTGATAATGGCAAAAAATGTACATCAACTGAAGGTATACAGGCCCTGTATACTACAATTAGGTAAATGCAACTAGGTAAATACACACACACACACACACACACACACACACACACACACACTTATCCAATATTTTGACTGACTTTTGGCTGCTCCGTTCAAAACAAGATGCGGTATTGTCACAGGATTATGACTGACTTAATTAATTTAATTTTTTTTTCTTCAAAAATACAAATATTTTTTATAAATGAATAATTGCCAGCCATAACCATGACTAAACTAGTTCTAACTTGGCAAGGATTAATGTATCAATTAAAATCTATGTCAGTCCAATATTACAATATTCTAAATTCTGGGATCAAAATACTGACAATAACAAGGTTTTACAATACGTGCTAAATTTTAGGATAATATTGACTGCTTGGAGATAAGAAACTTTTTGTATGCATTTACTACATAAGTAAAGTAAACATGCAACATCTAAAATATAATGCTAAAACTTCACAAGCAAAGAGGAAACCTTCTCTCCCAATATCGCTATCAAGCAAGTACAGCCCATCGGCAAGGATGAAGGCCAACTCCCTCACCGACAACACTCTGTGGTCGTAGCTTCCTGCCATGTAGACTCTTCCTCTTGGGAAGTTGTGGTGTGGCCTAGAAAAGATATCACGAATATATTAGTGGAGTTCAACCTGAGAATCCAAAAAGGTAAGCAAAGAAAAACTTTTAGAAGATATCAATAAATCATGAGAGCGGTGTACAAATAGAAAAAATATTTTATGAATAAATTATATAGGTGAAAATTTGTAACTTTTATACAAAAAATCTTCCCCATAAATGCAAAATTTCCTTCAGCATAAAATAACACGACTTAGCCCCAAAATATATAACACACTTTAAGAATAATTGTCTCTAATATATGATGGAGAAGTGTACTTGATTATCGTAGTCTTTTAAATACAAAAACATCATCTGTGCAACCAATCTTCTCATACATGAAAAAAAATATAGACAAATAAAAGTAACAACAATATTAACAATTGAGTGAATACATTAATAAACAAACAAATTGAAATAAACTACAGCATTTTAGAGAGTATAATGTGCTCTGGCATATATCGCACACCATAATTTTGGGAAAAAAATATCCAGTGCCCAAAATGCTTGACAAATATTTAGAAAAATACTGGCAGAAGAACTGACTTTTTTCACTTACATCTGTTGATGCAGTTTTATATTATCTATTCACTAGTAACAATTTGATCTTGGTGAAATAAAAAAAATTTTTATTTACATGGAGTGGCTACAGATCACCCACATGTTGCCATCAACACTATCCTCGACTGAGACTGCAACATGAAATGCGGTGAGGAGCTTCCGCAGGCAACATGACACAAGAAACGAGGCATCACATAAAAATTCTAACCTGCGCTACTAACGGGTGGAAGCCGACCATTCAATTTACCGGCGCCACAGGATCAAGAAAAAAAAATTAAATAAAAATGATTAACAAATAATAAGTTTTCAACTTGTACATTCTTTCTGAATTTGCATGCCGACATATTTCACTCTCCTGCATTTACTTTATGCACTTATTTATCGTATTTGATGGCATATAAGACGCACCCCCAATTTAGCAGGGCATGTTCAGGGGAAAAAAAGTTTTTAGTGTATTAGTATATTTCAGCATAGTACTTTTATGGCAAGCTATCATTACATTACAAAAAACTGCAATACAAGCCAAAGCACCTTATGTATAACAGAAAATATTATTAAGCTGGTATGCACTCATAATACACAAACTGACAACTTAGCGGTTTCCCACAAGTGACAATAGATGGCGTTGGCCACCAAACTCGCCCAGGTGTTTACTATTTGAACAGCTGGTATACCGTAAGTACCGTAATTCTTAACGAAATTTCTTTTCAGTAGGGATAGTAATAATGTAAGATAATAATTCACACTAATAATGTTTCAGTAAGTATTAGTAATATTATTAATGGAGCCAGGCTACTGTAGTTAGAAATGACGGTAAATGTTCTGTTATTTGCCCATCTCATAATTGGATACACTGGCTATTTATTTCTGGGCAAAATATGGTGCTTTTTAATTTGGAGATAGTTTTTTTTGTCGGAAATTGTAAAAAAGTGACTTATTGCAATTTCATCACGAAGTTGCGACTTGGCCAATTTCAGACAAAATCAGCTACTTCCAAACGATAAATGCACCACATTTTGCCCAGAAATAAATAGCCAGTGTATCTAATTGTCAGACGGGCAAAACAAAGCGTCCTCGACCGTTATAAACTAATCTAACCTAACCTAACCTAACCTAACCTACCTAACCTAACTAACCTAATTAACCTAACTAGGTTAGGTTAGGTTAGTTAAGTTAAGTTAGGTTAGGTTAGGTCAGTTAGGTCACTTAGTTAAGTTAAGTTAAGTTACGTTAAGTTAGTTTAGTTTAGTTTAGTTTAGTTGAGTTGAGTTGAGTTGAGTTGAGTTGAGTTGAGTTGAGTTGAGTTGAGTTGAGTTGAGTTGAGTTGAGTTGGGTTGGGTTGGGTTGGGTTGGATTAGGTTAGGTTAGGTTTGGTAGTACATCTAAGTGTTGCTTTTACACTTTTGATGGTTGGAACTAATAGATCTCATCATTTCAAGCATTTTGAACCCCTGTTTCACGCGTGAAAATAAGTTAGTGCCGATTTTATGGATTTTCATCGTTTTTTGTGTTTTTCGAGTGATGGTGGTACATGGACGTGTTTATAACGGGCGAGGACGCTTTGTTTTGCCCGTCTGACAATTAGATACACTGGCTATTTATTTCTGGGCAAAATGTGGTGCATATATCGTTTGGAAATAGCTGATTTTGTCTGAAATTGGCTAAGTTGCAACTTCATGATGAAAGTGCAATAAGTAACTTTTTAGCAATTTCCGACAAAAAATACTATCTCCAAATTAAAAAGCACCAT
>JAXIVD010007032.1:15000-21655 GCA_036785275.1 Cancer borealis | reverse complement strand
CTGCGACCCTCTAGTGATTTTTTTCATACATATTAAAAAGAAGAAAATATTTTTGTGCAAGTTTTTCTTCTCCTCTTCCACCTCTCTTCTTTCATGGGTTAACGTTTATTTTTTAGATATTTTTTAGGAAACTTTCACCTATTCCTTGTTTTTTTTCTTTCAAAGTCTTCTTTTATCCGTGTGTTTCCTTCCCCCTCTTTATTCCCTTTTTGATCCTCTTCGTCTACACACACACACACATCCACACACACACACACAACACACACGACACACACACACCCACACACACACACACACACACACACACACACAGCTACACACACAACACAACACACACAACACACACACACACACACACACACACACACACACACAACACACACAGCACACACACACACACACACATACACAAACAAACACACAAACACAAAATATCTTAGTGCTACAATTTCTTATATTCCTGGCCTTGCACTAGCTTTTTTTCCTTTTCTCTATGTTTTGTTAACCCACTGTCGTTTCTCAATAATAAAATGAGTCCACACAGCTTTGTGACTACAAACAGGGGGCGAGGAGGCGGGGGGCGGGAGGGCGAGAGGGGGGAAGGGGCGAGAGGGGGGGGGCGTCCACACACAGGGTCGGGTGTTGGGGGTCCGGTCCTGTGGCATCCAATATTGGTGCATCGCAGAAGTTTGTTGCTGTTTTTCCTTCCACCATCTGAGGGAAAGTGTGAAATGTGTGTGTGGTGTGTGGTGTGTGTGTGCTGTGGTGTGTGGTGTGCGTGTGTGTGTTGTGTGTGTGGTGTGTAGGTAGTGTGTGTGTTTGTGTGTGTGGTGTGTGTGTTGTGTGTGTGTGTGTGTGTGTGTGTGTTGTGTGTGTGTGTGTGTGTGTGTGTGTGTGTGTGTGTGTGTGTGAAATAGTAGTTTGTATTATTAAAAATATTATGAAAAATTTCCAGAGGCGCTGCTACTGAAGACAATGCGACATTGTTTTATTCTGAAATAAATGAAAAGAAAATATATTAATCATGACGAATTTATTAAAAAGATATTCAGTCCCATTAAAAAAAATTTATAATTATAAGTTCGTAAAGGCATGAGCACGTGAAAAGATAAATGTTTTTTTTATGAGTGCAGAAAACTCACGATTTTTAATATTTACAATTTTTTATTCTAGCAAAAGTGTGTTCTGGAAAAGAGGAGTCGAGAAGAGTGTTGTATTGAGGGAGAATAAGAGGAAGGGAGAATGCAGGCAAGGCAAGCAAGCAGGAAGGCAAGGCAAGGCAAGGCAAGGCAAGGCAAGCAAGCAGGCAAGCAAGACAAGGCAAGGCAAGGGCAAAGGCAGGGCAAGGGCAAGGGGCAAGGCAGGCAGGCAAGGCAAGGCAAGGGCAAGGCAGCAAGGCAGGCAAGGCAAGCAAGGCAATGGAGAACGTAAGGCAAGGCAAGGCGAACGTAAGGCAAGTATAGCAAATATCAATAATATTAAAAGATTTTCCATTTGTGACCTACACCACCACCACACTCTACCTACAATTACACATCTGCAATAATCTTCATCTGACCTTTCTGTAATCTCAGCCCTAATCCTACCGTCTGCCTTGTAATGGAGTCTGTGTATACTGCCTCTTTCTCCCTCTCTTTCTTACCCAAGCCTCCTTCTCCTCTATTTCTCCCTCCTACCCTGCCTCTTCTCCTCAAACCCTACCTTTCTTCCTCTATGCTACACTTTCTTCTTTTGCTTGTTTCACTAGAAAGCTGTCTCTGTGTTTCCCTTCCTAAATTCTTCTCTATCCATGTTTCCTGTGTCTATTTCTTTCCTCTCTATCTCCCTCCTTACCCATATTTCCTGTCTCCATTTCTTACTTTAAGATTTTTTCTTCCTAACAACAAGCCTTTATTTCTAATCTTACTCTCTTCCCTCTTCTTTCTTCTTCAGTTTTATTCCTCTTTTTTTTATTTATGTATGTCCTCCAGGACTTCCTTCTTCCTCCCTTCCAGCCTAGCCTGTTCTTTCTTCAGGATCTCCCTGTTATATATGGTCTCTTTTATCCTACTCTGTCTGCCTCTGTCTAACCCTGCCACCTATCTGTTCTATCTTCCAGGTAGTTTTTAGTTAACCTGTATTGTTTCCTAGCCTTTCCTTCCTGTCTATTTCACATTCTAGTTACTTCCATTCCTGCCGTAGTCTTCTCCCCGATGTCCTCTATGATATCTCTCTCTCTCTCTCTCCTCGCTCATCTCTTCTCTCCCATCTCTCTCTCTCCTCTCTCTCTCCTCATCTCCCTCCTCTCTCTCATCTCTCCTCTTCTCTCTATCTTCTCTCTCGCTCTCTCTCATTCTACGTAAAAACCTCCCTCTTTCTTCTCTCCTCTCGGTCAACCTCCCTCCCTCTCCCTCTACCTTGGCAGCCTTTCATAGTGAGAGGGGAGAGACAGAAGCAGTTGGGAGAGAAAATAAATTGGGTGAATACTAGAGAGAAAAAAAAGTATGGAGGTAATGGAGTGGTAAATAAAAGCAATTGAGTCGTTAAGATAAACATAAAAACGTTGACAAAGAGAAAGAGAGAGAGAGAGAGAGATGAGAGAAGAGAGAGAGGAGAGAGAGAGAGAGTTGAGAGAGAGAGAGAGAGAGAGAGAGAGAAGAGAGAGAAGATGAGAAGAGAGTAGAGAGAGGATGAGAGAGAGAGAGAGAGAGAGCGAAAGAGAGAAGAGAGAGAGAGAGAGAGAGAGACCAATGTACAGTCGTATACTAAACATCTAATCCCATAATCTGTTTTGTGCTGAATCCAACATTAATCTTCAAATCGTCAACTCAACGTCGTGTATTAGGAGACGATTCTATACAAACACTAAAAATAAATAACATCATTACGTTCTATACATACGCTACACGCTAGACATACCTTCTTTCGTCCTCCTCATGCAAAGACGATGGGAAAGGAGTACAGGAGAAAGATGAGAGGAAGAGAGAGGAAGAGAGAGAAATGCGAAGTTTCAAACATAAATATGAACGCTGATAAGATTCAAAGAGAGATAACGACAGCAAGGAAAGAAATGCAAGAAAGTGGGAGAAAAAAAACGTAAAAGTAAGAACTATAAATAACATGTGAAGCCGTGAAAGAAAATCATTAAAGGCAAGGAAGAAGAGTAGAGATACCGCAGATAAATGCATTTACAATAAGAATAAGGAAAGAAAAAAAGGGAAAAAAAAAGAGTGAAGATAAATGATGGATTATATAAAAAAAGAAAGGAGAAAGAAGATAACATGAATTAATGTTCTCGCGGACCATGGTGGGGACAACACCTAACCTAACCTCTGAAAAAAAAAAAAAAATAAAAAAAAAAAAAAAAAAAAAAAAAAAAAAAAAAAAAAAATGAAGGCCAGAAAAAAAGGAGGAAGAAAGAATAAACTATAAAAAAAAAAAAAAAAAAAATCCCATGGTTATATTTTTGAGAGTGAATTTGTGGATCCTTTAATACAGCCTTTACTTTTTTTTTTTTTTCAGCCACGAAGGAGACAGACAAAGACGAACAAGGACGAGAAGGAAAGGAAGAGAGAGAGAGAAAAAAAAAAAATGTGAGAAGATAATAAAAAAAATACTTGGGACGAAACATCATGAAATACGTAGGAATGCCACGTATTTCTTCGTAGGATTTATAAGGATAGAAAAGAAGGATAAAAGAACAAACTATTCATTGGACTCCCTTTACTCTTGACTTCCATTACTCTCCCTTCCCCCTTGCAACACATCTTTCTGTCTCCTCCCCTACCTTCTCCCTGCCTCTCTTCCCCTGCTAATACATCCTCTACCCACACATATCCCCATCCCCTGCCCTCCCTACCGTTCCTTCTTATCCTACCTACCCCTGCCACTACCATCCCTAACTGCCTGCTTCCCTGCCCCACTCTTGCCTTCCTTCCTTCCCTGCCCAACTGCCCCCTGCCTCACCTACTCCCATACCCTTCCCACCACCCCCTACCCCTCACTGTCTACTATTCAATGTATAAATGTCACTGCCAAATGAACTGTAAAGGGAAAAAGAACACAGAAATAACACTGATGAACAATTCAGTGTCCAGTATTCTACAGAGTCCAGATTTCCAGACCAAACATGTTAATCAGATGAGATTATTTACAGACTCCATTAAGGAAACAGAAAAAAATAGACTGAAAAAATCCAAGCGAACTAATTAGACAAAGAATTACGACGAAAACACAGCGTAAAAACATATCTTTCTTTCGTTCAGTATAACAGTGTGAAGCTGCACCACATTCCCGCCGCTGGACTGAGGGTTGGTGTGTTCTACAACGAGGGGAAGGGAGGCGATGTGGCTGATAGGTGACTGTGTAAAGAAGACGAGTACTATAAGGAATCACTGCATTCTATAATTCATGCGATGGATTCGTGTGATTATCAGCCATAATACACTCCCCGAAAGAACTTAGAGCTTATAAAGACGGATCAATCTTACATATCACATCACATCTCAATGCTCAAGGGACAGTAAACCTTTCCCTGTCAGGTGAAAAATCCTTAATGATCTGAGAAGGGTTCGAGAACCTTATGCTTTGGCGGGTTACAGGAGTAGGTAGTTACCAGACTAGAACCACTGAAGCCTACGACTTTCCAAATGACAGGCTGAGTTGTTACCACTAAAGCACATAAACAGTGTAACCTTCCCTCCCCCAACTAATCCCTCACCTTCACCATTCTTTATTTGCCCAGCCTGTAACTGTTTTTTCTCTTTCTTCTTTCTTTCTTTCTTTTTTTGTCTCTCTCCACTTTCTATCATGGTTTCCCTTATCTAGCTCCTTCCAAGCTGCTCTGTTCACGTTTTTACACTTTCATTTCTGGAATTCCATTTGTCTAATGTCTTCTTCCCCGTCGCTGGTCCGCCACACAGGCCCGCTCCGTTCCCTTCTCCCTGCGTTGCGATCTCATTCCAGGCAGTAATTTTCTTCCTGCATTCATTAGTTTGTGCTTCTCATGCAACATTTTCTGACAAAGCGACACGTGCTTTCATTCCGCCTTATTCCCTTCCCTTTCAGCTTCCTCTCCCCATCACCACCTCCCCTTCCACGTCTTGGAATTCTCGTCTTCAAAACACATTTATATTTGCCGATATTTCTCCGAACGTAATTCTTTCCCTTCATTTTTTCCTCGCCCTCGTCTCCACCCTTTGCCCTGCCCATCGTTCCCATCTTTCCCTCTCACGCTGCAACTGTTCCTCACGGATGTTCCCGTTCACTTTTCCCCTCGACTGGCCCTCTCCGGAATCCTCTGCTGGAGAACTGGTCGACAAAAACTCAGTAAGATCATGTTACTCGCTTCCTCCTTCCTTGTTCCTTCTTTTCCTTTCCTTATTCCCTTCTTTTCTTCCACGCCACAATCCACACAGACGCCTAGAGTGTCTTGAAAAAAAATTGCGTGTTTGCTAGAACGGAAAAAAAAATACACTTCGTGCGAGAATGCCGCGGAAATTCCAGCTTTAGAGATGATGGGCAAGGTGTTTGCTTCTGCCGCTCGTAAGGAGTTGTAAGTATTGCGTTATTATGCTGAGGCCACGTGTTCTGTAGTGTTATCAGTAAGCTGCAGGACAGGTGCTGAGGGTTGCTCACTGATCTGCTGACCTCCACATCCTGGTCTGCTCCGCCTCAGGACTTAAACTCTTTCAAAAGAACATCAAAGCTTCAGAGGATCAATGCTAAACCGTTTTAAATACTTTTCAATACTACACAAAGCATGTTTTCTCCATTTCTCTTTACACAGTTTTTCTCATCTATAATCAAAAGAAGAAGTAGTGATGAGCAGTAAGGTTCGTGTTATAACCTGTACAGCCATTCCCTGCAGCCTCCACGCCCTATGACCTTACAAAAACTTTTGGCCTCGCGTCCCTTGGGGTCCACTGAGACACAGGCGGGTCTCCACTCATGAGGCCTCGCCGCGGCCCCCGTCTGAGCGGGGATAACGGATCCAGTTTTAAGATATTTGTGCAAGTGACGGCAACCCAACTCCGGCGCTCCTCTCTATCCTTTTTCTTCTTCCCCTTCCCTTTCTTTCCAAACCTTCCTAAACTGCCCTCGAAGGAAATAGTATTCCCCCTAAAAGGTCTTGTGAGTTTGTTCCTGAAGCCGATGTAATAACTGAAGCATATAGTTAATGTATGAAGTATTTATCAAGGTTCAAAGCGTGTAAGGAAAGTCTGAAAGTAAAAACGTAATTTCTGGTTAACTTGCAGCTTATGTTTCTTGTCATGGATTCAGCAAAGGAAAGCTTAAGAAATATATATAAAAAAAAGAGTTGTTAGTCTGCTTTGGGTGATGCAATGGAATGGATCAGATCTGTCGTAAACATCAATTGAGCCTCTATTTTATTTCTTTAAACTTTTACGTCTCACTCTCACTTTAATCACACATGCACCAATCATTACTATTTAAACACGAGCCTTTCACTCCAACAAGAAGTGGATCCAACCAAGCTAAACTTTTTTCCTTATTACCTGCCATTTACCTGTCACTCATCACCTGTCCTTATCTGATAGCCTCGACTCACCTTCACTCATTATACATTACTTCACAATTACCCTCACCTTCACTCCCATTCTTCTTACATTCAACGCTACGCTGTTTTCTCCTAGACCAGGGACGCGATATCCTA
>JAXIVD010007032.1:7500-10000 GCA_036785275.1 Cancer borealis | reverse complement strand
ACCGAAACATAACATAACCGTAACATAACATAACCATGACATAACATAAACGTGATATAACCATAACCATGTGAAGAAAAAAAACAACGCACATCCACTATATAGAAAAACACTTTGGAAATTAAAATTAAAATATTATTATCGGCAAATGATTTCACAATAAAGCCATTGATGTTTAATTAGAAAAAACAAACACTCATCTAACCCTTCATACATTTTCATATGATACATACTATTATTATACATACGATATATATTTTTAATCTGATAAATGCATCCGTGACTGTGTGTGTGTGTGTGTGTGTGTGTGTGTGTGTGTGTGTGTGTGTGTGTGTGTGTGTGTGTGTGTGTGTGTGTGTGTGTGTGTGTGTGTTTATATTTGTTGGTCCTGAATTCTCTCCAGAACTGTCCTACCAATTTCCAAATAACATGCATTAATACCACTCAAGATAATCAAACAAACAAATAAACAATCAAATGTATGCATTGTTAAAACCATCTGAGACCAATCAAGAGAGAGAAAAAAGAGAGAAAGAAAGAGAAAGGAGGAATACTGAACTTGATAGTCGGGTTTACAATGATTCTTTCTTAGTATATCTTGTTTCGTTTGATCTATCTTGAGCTGGTATCTAATGCATGTCTATCTGAATTGGTTAGGACAGTTTGGATACAGGCACACAATAACACACACACACACACACACACACACACACACACACACACACACAACACACACACACACACCACACACACACACACACACACACACGTTCCTCTTCATTCCTTTCCTTACATGCCATTTCACTTCATTAATATTTACCCTCCTAGTGTAAGCACATGTCATTTTCCTCCAGCAAATCTCTTCTAATCCTCTAATCCCCCTCCTCTCCCTACTGTAGACATCTAATACTTCCCTAACCCCTCCTCATCCTCCATGCTATCCTTACTTCCCCTTACGTACCCCTTTGTTTCCCCTTCCACTAATTTCCCTTACACTACTTTCCCCTTTCTACTCCTTTACATCCTACCTTCCCTTCCTCTACTCGGCCTCATAATCTAAGTTAATACTGGGAAATTCTTATTCATGATTCTAGATTTAGACTCACGCCCTACAAGGCTCCTACATCATAGTTTGTGTAAGAGACTACATACACTATATTTTGTCTCTTCGTGTTTCCTTGTAAAGCTACGAATAATGTAGTATTTTTACACTTTCTCCATTTTCTACTTTTTTGTTCCTCTCTCTTATATGCAAACAGATTTTTCCCTGGTTGCTATTTCCTCTTCCTGTTTGGGTGCAAGGAAGTGTGAAGATATTTTGATGTTTGTGATGTTTATTCTCTCTCTCTCTCTCTCTCTCTCTCTCTCTCCTCTCTCTCTCCTCTCTTCTCTCTCTCTCTCTCTCTCTCTCTCTCTCTCCTTCTTCTCTCTCTCTCTCTCTCTTATCTCTCTCTCTCTTCCCTATCGTGCTGGGGCAAACTATGATGCAGTGCGCTCTTCTAAACCACCTCATCTGTTTCCATCTCCCACGCCTGCGCTGCGCTCGTTCATATCCATTGTCTCACCTCGCAGCTTCCCATCCCGAGGGCATCCCATTCTCCGTCTTCTCTTGTCACTTTACAGGTCTTTAGCTTAGCGCCGGGGTTACTAGGCCTACGTAATGACATATATATATACACACACACATGGGAGTAGTATTAGTATTAGTAGTATTTGTATTAGTAATAGTAGTATCATAACCACCACCATTAATATTACTACTACTACTACACTACTACTATTACTACTACTACTACTACTACTACTACTACTACTACTACTACTACTACTACTACTACTACTACTACTACTACTACTACTATTACTACTACTACAATAACTACTACTACTACTACTACGGTTTCTATCTGGATAACATTTGCACCGTCATGGACATCAAACATTTGCTGTCTGTTCTATTATCACTTCGACAAACACAATCAAATCTTCACGTCTGTTCCTGACTGTCCATTCCTTCCTCTTTGTGCGACGTGTTCGGAAGCTGCGGGGAATATGGAGGAAAAAGTACCACAAAGTTATCAAAATATATATAGTTTCAAAAGTTTTTCGCATTGCATTGGACTTTTTTTTTTTTTTACTATTGTTGTTTCGAGTTTACGTTTCGTTGCAACTATTCGCACTGTCCACACTACTTCTACTTTCTTTTTCCTCCCCCTCCTCCTACTCCTCTTTCTTCTCCTCCTCCTCCTCGTGCATGTAGTGAAGATGATATTTTGGCAAGTATCCAGCTTCCTTTCCTTCCTCCTCCCAACTCTTCCTTCTCCTATTCCTTCCTTCTCCCCTCTAACTCTTTTTCCTCCCAGCTTTGCCTCACACTCCCTCTAATGTAAGTTGTGGAAAAAGCCTTGGTTGGCTTTAGTTATGGAATGCTGTAATTGCCTATATTTCCGTCTTTTTCTCCTTCCCCCCACCCATGATCTTTTCCTTGGTCATAATTGCC
>JAXIVD010007032.1:0-2500 GCA_036785275.1 Cancer borealis | reverse complement strand
AGCCTCTTCTTCCCCCTTCAGGAAACGTTTTTGTAAGCCAGTGTGTGTAATATAAACTTTCTCCCTCGAGTACTGAAGACGGGCGATTGGTCACTCAGACTGAAGGGAAGAAATGCTCGCTGGAGACGCCTGAGTGATCTGTAGAGGCGGCAGGAGGCAGCGGGAGGCGGAGGGAGGAAAGGCTATAGAGGGAAGATGGTGAGGTGGGAGAGTAAACGCGAAGAAAAGGAAGAAAAAAAAAGCTATATACATAAAAGAAATGTGAGTAAAGATGGAGGGCGTACACATGAAGGAGAAAGAGTTAAGAGAGGAAGGGAAGAGGCAAGACCACCGGAAGGAATGGAGGGAAGGAAGGAAGGGAGGGAACAAAGAACGTATTATAAAAACACTTTCCTTCTCTCTCTCTCTCTCTCTCTCTCTCTCTCTCTCTCTCTCTCTCTCTCTCTCTCTCTCTCTCTCCTCTCTCTCTCTCTCTCTCTCTCTCAAGGGTTATGGTGGTGGTGGTGAAACGGAGCGAGGTGAGAGCGAGAGACCTGATATACCACCTCCGTACCCCAATCCCTCTTAGAAAACCCCCCTTACCCCCCCCCCCACACACATTCGACAAAACACTTTCAAATTATCGCCACAACGTAAATCACTGAACACTGAGGCTTAGTAGAGAGGATTGGACCGTACGTATGTAAGATGATAACTTAGCAGCAAGATGTTTGATGGCACGAGTTGGGTTGGGTGTTGGTGAGTGTGGTGGTGAGTGTTATTGGTGAGTGTGGCTGGTGAGTGTAGTGAATCTCAACCCTACACTGGAAGAAATGAGGCGAAGGAGATCACCTTTGGAATTCCTCCCTGACACCAAATGACATTCCCTCCAGACCCCTTACGAGCAGCAGCAGTAGCAGGAGGCAACCGTATACTTTTTCTAAAAACATGACTTTCTTTCTCATTTTCTCGAAAGCTATTAGAGATATTAGATATATCATTGCATCATCTGATACACCTAATTATACTCTACAATTGTCATTATAAATATTTGTTCTAAGACTAATAATTACGCAATGAATTGAAACCGTATTTTTTTTTTTTTTCCAAAAACATGACTTAATTTTATCTTAAGGAAAATTAAAGTATTTTTAAGGGGTGAGTATAATTTTTTTTCTTCTTGCAAGGGAAGTAAAAAATTTTTCAAAGGGGAATCTAAACCAGTGATAGCCACACATTTGGAAAAACTCTTACTATACCGAAAAAAAAACGTCAATTTTCGAGTTACAATATTCCAGTTTCCTCCCGAACGTAATCATACGAAAATAAACACTCTTCTATGGAACACACGCTGTTAACACTGGAATACTCCCTTTATAACCTAACACAAGCCTCACGTCCTTCCTCTATAGGCAGAGACAGGGAAAGGTGAGTGGCTAGTGATCATATTTCCCTTCCCTTCACCTGAGTGTGTTCAGGATTACACACAGGTTACCTTACAACACAAATATATTCTGTCGTCATTGCTACTAACACATTCAAAGACTTTAAGTGATGTTTCGTGTACTATATCTATTTTCACAGCCAAAATAGGTCAGTTAAAGGGTACATGTATACATAATTCTCGCCTACACTGCCTCTTCTAAAAATGTGCAAGGGTCTGGTCAAGTTAATGTCATGAAAGTGTTCAATTCTCTGTTCAAACCTGTAGTGAGAGTGTGTGAGGAAGAATGAACATACGACGTCATATACTTGCTACGTACTGACGACGCTGGTAACTATTTGGCCCGAGGCAACACTACGCATACTGAGGAAGTTCTTGGAAAATCACAATGACATCCTTCCCAAAACCCAAACACAAACCACGATTGTTTACACAAGACGAATATTTTCTTCTCTTTCTCTTTCCGGCAAATATGAAAATAAAAAATAAAAACGGGTTCCTTGGAAATCCTCATCATTTCCTTCTCGTTTCGGCATCCTCTGAGGGACACCTTTGCAGGAAGCGCGGGGCTCGAGGGAACTTTAAGCATTCTTCACGTTGAGGAAGCGAGGAAAGTGAGTCTCGCGTCCAGCCGTTTGTCAATAATGCGGAAATTTTGGTCAGTATTTCAGTCCAGCTTTTGACGTTTAGGATTCACCTCATTCTCTCTCTCTCTCTCTCTCTCTCTCTCTCTCTCTCTCTCTCTCTCTCTCTCTCTCTCTCTCTCTCTCTCTCTCTCTCTCTCTCTCTCTCTCTCTCTCTTTGTTGTATATGATTTGTAGGATTTTTTCTAATCATATTTCTTTCTGACCTTGGCGTGTATCCCGTGTGTGTGTGTGTGTGTGTGTGTGTGTGTGTGTGTGTGTGTGTGTGTGTGTGTGTGTGTGTGTGTGTGTGTGTGTGTGTGTAAGGCTGAACGTTATCATCCCTTCCTTTCCTCCTTGTTCTCTTCCAATTTCCTTTATCCTTTTGTAGAGTTATCCACTAATTCATCTCACTCATGGTACTTATGCTCTCCATTCTTCTTTCCTTTATTAT
>JAXIVD010007031.1:20000-21658 GCA_036785275.1 Cancer borealis | reverse complement strand
GGAGGAGGAGGAGGAGGAGGAGGAGGAGGAGGAGGAGGAGGAGGAGGAGGAGGAAGTAGAAGAAGCACAGGAGGAGGTAGTGGCGATAGCTGAAGAAGAGAAAATGTAGGTTGGAAGGCATGGATGGTATCAGAAAAAGGAGAGCTGAGTAATAAGGAGGAGGAGGAGGAGGAGGAGGAGGAGGAGGAGGCTAGAGGCACAAGCGGAGGAAAAGGATTTGTGTGGGTGTATATTTTCGCGGAGTACTGCTCCGTTTTGTTTTTCCGAGAAATTTTGGCGAAATAGGACGGAATAGTTTAGGCGTTTGTGAGAGAGTGACGACCCTGGCTTTGTCTAGGGTGTGAGGGCGATGTGCTCTCTCTCTCTCTCTCTCTCTCTCTTCTCTCTCTCTCTCTCTCTCTCTCTCTCTCTCTCTCTCTCTCTCTCTCTCTCTCTCTCTCTCTTTCTCTCTTTCTCTCTCTCTCTCTCTCTCCTTTAAAAAGCGAGAATGTGGACGTATTTATAATTCCTTCGTTTTGTTTAATTTTTGTTTCATATCTAATTTGTTTTCTCATATGTAAGCGTGTGTGTGTGGTGTGTGTGTGTGTGTGTGTGTGTGTGTGTGTGTGTGTGTGTGTGTGTGTGTGTGTGTGTGTGTGTGTGTGTGTACAACAGTTTTAAATTGTGTGAACTGCAACTCAACATATGTTTTCCACCACTATCAAATTATATCCATTTATCTCCGGGTTTGCAATTACATACATTGAACTTAGACGAATTAGAGTATTATGTATGTGTGTGTGTGTGTGTGTATGTGTGTATGTGTGAGTGTGTGTGTGTGTTGTGTGTGTGTGTGTGTGTGTGTGTGTGTGTGTGTGTGTGTGTGTGTGTGTGTGTGTGTGTGTGTGTATGTGTGTGTGTGTGTGTGTGTGTTGTGTGTGTGTGTGTGTGTGTGTGTGTGTGTGTGTGTGTGTGTGTGTGTGTGTGTGTGTGTGTGTGTGTGTGTGTGTGTGTGTGTGTGTGTGTGTGTGTGTGTGCGTGTGTGCGTGTGTGTGATAACGTCGCTAAATATTCTCAAGGCTTACCAGTCACGAGGCTCACTTCCCGACAGTGCCAAGACTTCTCTCCCTCGCCCTCACCCTTCTTCCCTTTATCTCCACGTCAGCCAGGAGATGTGCCATAATTAGTTGGTGTCTGTTACGGTATGGCACCACAGACATGCGATCCCTTTACTGCTACCTGTCAATCTACCTACATACATCCGGTAGCTACTTCAGAGGGTGTACGCAATACGCATGCCAAGCCACTACACTTATTCAGTCTACGCACCACAACCCAGCTATATTCACTTCAGTCTACGTATGCCAACACTCATTTTAGCCTTAATCTACCTTGTAATCTATTTTATATACACTCATACTGCCGTCCTACTTACGTACGCACTACTAGTTTAAGCCAACAACCGGTTCAGCTTACGCCCAGTACAAGACACACACCTTCTACACCCTACACCGGCCTGCTTCCCTCCATGCCAGTGTCAGTACCGCCGTAAAAGAGGAATACTTGTCTTGAATAACACTTTTGCTTTTCTACGACATTCATAACCACGCAGGTCTACTTGATGGGATTTTTTATGCTATTGGAAAACCGGTTAATGGCAATAAATAACGTTATGAAAA